>CAJNDT010005977.1:420342-459952 GCA_905221615.1 Symbiodinium sp. CCMP2592
TGAGGCCACACATGCGTGGCATTCAGGCCAGCCAAGAAGCCGGAGCAGGTCGCGAATTTCCACGAGTGATTGCTCTCTGTGTCAGCTGTAATAGCAGTCCACTGTCCACTGTCCACAGTCACATACATGATTGAGACCTCCCAGCAGTGCATGTTACTGGGAGAAATGTATCCAAATGATGACTGATGGACTTGTATAGTGCTGCCCTAATAGCAGCTTTGATGCATCACAGCATGGCCATCGTTGCTGCCCGGAATTCCAGCCCTGCTGCTGGCATTTGTTTTCTGTGCTATGTATCCCTGAAAAGCGGGGACAGCTGAAACATGTGTGAATGCCAGCCACTGTTCACTGTCCACAGTCACACTGTTACCAACAGTGGGACTGTGGACAGTGTTTGCAGTATGAAAGCATCCATACGATGAGCTCTGGACATACTAGCTGCCATTCACAAAGACTTTTCCATCGCTTTTCTGCTGCAAAAAGCTGTTGCACTTGCCTTGATCACGGACTGCAACCCTGGATAGAGCCCTACCCCAAGACCCAAACATTAACCCCAAACTTGCGAGCCCCATCGCCCACAAGCAGCAGTGGACATTTCCTCGTCTTCTTCCTCCTCCTCCTCCTCCTCCTCCTCCTACTACTACTACTACTGCAACTATGACTTGCTACAACTTCCATCAGAACTGCTTCTCTACTTCTGAGATACAGACATCGAAAACTTGCCTTTACCAAGCAGAGCTCCTACCCAGCAAGTTATGTGGTGCCCGCACTGTGGAGATTTCGGCATTGCCGCAGTTTTCCACAGTGCGGACACAACTCAACTTCAGGACTCTGTATACACCGTTGGCCGGGTGTAGAGGCAAGCGTGCCTAGAAATGTGTGTTGTGCAGACCCAGGCTGGGGGGTCAAATTGCAATTGCACTGGCATGTCGGCACGAGAAAGTTGGGAGGCCTGCTACAATTCACTCCAGTGAGCTTTTTTGCCCACGTCATTCTGGGTTTGCTGTTCTTGTGAGGCTGTCATCCTGCCTGCTGCTCTCTCTGCCTCGACGGAGTGGTGCCAAACGTGGAGTTGGGTGCTGAAGGCCAAATTGGGTTACATGGGATACATATATGCCTGTCCTGGTCCTTGCTCCTCGGACCCCTCCTACTTCTACTACTGAAAACCCAGCACCAAAAACCTTCAACTCTCCATCAACTGACACCCTAACCCATGTGATCTTTGTGGAGTGGCAGCCATTTAAGGGGTATGTGTGTGGATATATGTATATGTATATATATATATATATATGCACATAGACTGCGACTACTACAACGGCTACTACTCCTACTACTACTACTACTACTGCTACTACTACTACTACTACTGCTACTGCTACTTCTACGACAACAATTGCTACTGCTTCTGCTACTGCTGCTGCTGCTGCGGCTACTGCTACTACGACCACGACTACTACAACTGCTACAACAACAACAACTACTACTACTAACACTAGTACTACTACTACTACTACTACTACTACTACTACTACTACTACTACTACTACTACTACTACTACTACTCCTGCTGCTGCTACTACTACTACTACTACTACTGCAACTATGACTTGCTACAACTTCCATCAGAACTGCTTCTCTACTTCTGAGATACAGACATCGAAAACTTGCCTTTACCAAGCAGAGCTCCTACCCAGCAAGTTATGTGGTGTCCGCACTGTGGAGATTTCGGCATTGCCGCAGTTTTCCACAGTGCGGACACAACTCAACTTCAGGACTCTGTATACACCGTTGGCCGGGTGTAGAGGCAAGCGTGCCTAGAAATGTGTGTTGTGCAGACCCAGGCTGGGGGGTCAAATTGCAATTGCACTGGCATGTCGGCACGAGAAAGTTGGGAGGCCTGCTACAATTCACTCCAGTGAGCTTTTTTATTGCCCACGTCATTCTGGGTTTGCTGTTCTTGTGAGGCTGTCATCCTGCCTGCTGCTCTGCCTCGGTGGAGTGGCGCCAAAGGCGGAGTTGGGTGCACCCGCCGTGAACTGACACCCTAATTAACTGTCCTAACCCAAGTGTGATTTTTGTGGAGTGGTGGCTAACTAAGGGGTATGTGTGTGTGGACATACACTGCTACAACAACAACAGCTACTACTACTACTACTACTACTACTACTACTACTACTACTACTACTACTACTACTACTACTACTCCTACTACTACTAGGACGACGACTTCTACAAATAGCTTCTACTATGACAACACCTACTTCTGAGCTGCAGACATCGAAAACTTGCCTTTACCAAGCAGTGCTCCTACCCAGCAAGTTATGTGGTGTCTGTGCTGGGGAGATTTAAGGAAGCGTTGCTTGAGTCTCCCAAGCACGGACACAACTCAACTTCAGGACTCTGTATACACCGTTGGCCGGGTGTAGAGGCAAGTGTGCCTAGAAATGTGTGTTGTGCAGACCCAGGCTGGGGGGTCAAATTGCAATTGCACTGGCATGTCGGCACGAGAAACTTGGGAGGCCTGCTAACACATCATTCTAGGTTTGCTTTTCTTCTGAGGCCATCATCCTGCCTGCTGCTCGGCCTCGTGCCCCACCCACCCAGACATGTGCACACCTGTGTTTTTGGCTATCAGCAGCCAGGCTGGAGAACCGCTGGCGGCTGTTTTGGTTACCAGCAGCCAGGCCGGAGAACCTTCACATCCAAATCTGGGCCCGGCCCCTACCTAGCCCCTAGAAGCCAGCCGCATGGGGGATTATAATGACAAGCCAGGTGGGCGACCCTTCACATACTTTCTGGGGCCCGGCTTGTCATTATAATCCCCCATGCGGCCGGCTCCTAGCCACCCCCTAGAAGCCAGGCCCCAGAATGAATATGAAGGCAGTCAGCCCCGGCCTCTGAGAGGAGATAATGACTTTATAATGACTTTTGTCATTTGCTCCGCCGGCTCCTAGTACTACGTTAGGAGCCAGCCAAATTAATGACTTTTGTCATTTGTGAGCCCTGCTAATGACATTTGTCATTTGTTGTCCGGCTGCTGATTCAGGTGCTGGCAAAGCTTTGGCTCAAATTTTGCTGCAAATGTCGTGGAAGAAGCCATGTGTTCAATGGCAAGACGACTACAATGACAAGTCAACCTGGAAGCAGCTTCATGCAGGAGCTGAGCTTGTGTTGGGATGGAAGAAGCCTGCTGCGGGGGAAGTGGCAGAGCCTGAGCCTGGTCCTTTAAAGAAGAGGAAAACTACTGACTGGAAGCAGTGCGGAGCTGACAGTTACAGTTTGCTGTCCACTGTTTCCTGTTCCTCTTCTTCCCCTTCTTGGAAAAAGCCAGACATTAACGTGTCACAGGATGCGAAGCCAATAACTCAGAAAGCTGGCAAAACTGTTCGGCATCATGTCTCCTTGGATGTCCCCATGCTGTCATTGGTGGCTACAATGGACGAGGAGGAGCGTGTCATGACAGAGTACAAGAAGAAGGCACTGGATCCAGAGCGAATTGCCAGAGTGTTGCTGGGGGCTTGCAGTTGTAAGAGCAATTGCTATGGCGTCTTCAAACCAGCAAAGATTCTGGAGGTTTGCCAATTGTGGCACTCAATGTCAGATGAGTCCCAGCACCACTTCTTGAATGCACAATGGGAGAGCAGTGCTGAGAATCATTGCCTGGATGACTCTGATGGAGAGCAGCTGGCTCACCGCACAACCTGGTATTTGGCAGGGCATCAAGTGTGTTTGCCAGGTTTGTGCTCCCTGCTGGGTGTTGGAAACAAGGCCATGGCAAAGAAGCTGCAGGGGGTAATTGATCAGCGCCGCAAAATCAACAATTGTGAGCCAGTGGCTACAAGGCCTCCCTTGCAGCGGAATTTGACATGCATGTTTTTTTTGGAGCTCTACCACCAAAGTGCAGAGGATTTGCCTGAAACTTTGCAAGTGCAGCATGTGGATGACAATATCTCTGCAAGCACGGGTGAGCAAGACTGCGATGCTCCTGTATACATGCGGCAAATATCCACTGAGTCAGAGATCTTCTCGTGGACACCTGAAGCAGCCATTGTTCAAAACATCATGGCACTGTCCACTGTCGATCTGTCCACTGTTCCAGTCCGGCATTTGCCACCAGGCAAGCTCATGACTTTGTTTTGGCAGTTTCAGGCCTGGTGTGAAGCCGTGCAAGGAATGGCTGGCCATAACCAGGCAATTCAAACGCCGTCATGGTCGACATTCTGGAGAGTATGGTGGGACAAGTGGTCGTCTGTGCTGAAGTTCCGAAAGGTTTCGCAGCACAAAGAGTGCAACACATGCCACTGTCTCCGTGAGAAGTTACATGGAGGCTTAGCTGAGCATTGCACTTTCTTTGAGATTTCAGTTCCTTTGTGCCCATGTTGTTTGTGAGCACAAGTAAGGAAAGAAGGGCAGCACCAAGGAGAAGATGGCACTTGCACGAGACTGGCGTGAACATCTTCGTGCCCAATACCATGATCGCCTCATCTACTGGAGCCTGCGGTGGGCATCACGGGCGTCGTTGGACGTCCTGACCATCATCATAGATTCCATGGATCAAGTCAAGACAGCGTGGCCTCAGTACAAGTTTGCACGCAAGCCGCATTCATTGGAAAACCTGCAGAGGCCACGAGTCATACTGTCTGCTGTTCTCTGTCATGGCTGGTGCACCAATGTTTTCATTGCAGATGAAGCTTTGCACCATGGGGCAGCATCTTTTTGTGAGTTGATTGCCCGCAGCCTGGACAATGTGGCAGAGATTGCTGAGAAGACGGGCCGGGCATTCCCGCGACACCTTGTCGTCCAGGCGGACAACACCACGGCCCAGAACAAAAACTCGCTGGTGTCATTGTTCCTCGCGCATTTGGTTTCAGAGGGCAAGTTTTTGACGTGCACCTTTAACTTTCTGACAGTGGGACACACCCATGAAGATGTGGATCACTTCTTTTCCTTGATCCTGTCCACTGTCCTCCGTCCTTGCCGGTTTGAGGTGCCAGATGAGTTGGTGGCCCTTTTGAAGGAAAAGATGGAAGGGTTTGTGTCTGGAAAGGGGGAGGCGCTGTATGTGGAGCAAGTGGTGCACATCAGGGACTTTGACACCTGGCTTGGGCAACTCAAAGTGACGCTTCGCAACTGCTTTGTTTCCAGGGCTGGAAGGCTGGCGGCCCACTCATTTGTTTACAAATGCCGCTGTCACTTGACGCCCAGAGAACTGGAGCAGCTGCCTCCCAGCCGGCGTGGTGTGGAAGAGCATGACCATGATGTGTTCGCTCTCACGAAAGGACGCATGCATGCAACTTCTTTTCATGCTCCTGTCCTGGCCCTCCCGCGAAGGAGAGTGGAAGACTGTTCACTGTCGCCTGTTCCCTGTGACTTCAAGATTCTCGCAGAAGGGGCCGACAATGAGAAGTTACTCAAGAAACTGGAGAACTTGGCTGACACACTTGAGTCCCTGCCGCATGATTTTCTACGTGCTGTTGCTCAGCTCTGAAATGCATTGGCTTTGTCTTAAATCCATTTTTTTCCGAGGGCTTATGTTGATTTGCCATGCCCTTGAATGCCCAGGTTCCACTATTGCGTGAACGTTGTGAACGTCTCCAAGCGGGCCGCGTTGCTGGGGTAGATGAGGACCCACCCCCGCTGAAGTGGTTAGCTGCAGCGGCACCAGAGCGAGCTGAAGTGCCATTGACAAGGAACATGTACTATGAGCATTTGCCTGACACTTCCTGGCAGCTGCTGACGACGTTTCATCGGTTGCCCCGCCGGAACAGAGAGGAGTGACAAATGGCTCATGAGCAGTTCAATTGTGCTGTTGTGTTTTCGTGCATTCCTTGCAGAGTCAGAAGTTGATGTTGACCTGTTCTCCGCAGCTGTCGACGGTTCACTGTCGACTGTTCACTGTCCCCCTGTCCCTGTCGTGGCTAGCATGGCCCACGCAAGTTGGGTGGAAACTGCCGAGTCCAAGGCAGTTGTGGAGAAGGTGAAGAAGAGCATCTTGACAGCTGTCGGTGGCTCCTTGGACCCAGAGAGCTTTGATTGCGTGCATGTGATTGATTTCATCCAGACGAAGTACCCGGAGCCGGACCTGCTGAAGAACTGCTTGGAAGGGCTGTATCAGAGAACCAGGCTGGTTGACCCTACTTGGGTGCACAATGCCACGGTGGATACAGTTCCAGCACCACCAGGGCCGCAGCAGGCTGGCAATGAGGGATGGTTGTTCATTTGGCAACTTGGCCACCAAGATGGGAGTTCGCTCAAGGGGCGGTCCAACATGGTGAACATCTTGGAGATAGCATTCAGCATCCTGGAGAACACTTACAACAGTGTCCAGAACCCTTTGGATGTGCTGTTTTCTGCTCCAGCTGGAAGCCCCATTGAAGATTTTTCTGTGAAGTTCAGTGTTGGCTATGGCAGGTCCCTGGCCATCAAGATGATTCTGGTGGCAGTCATGGACTTCACCAATGAAGAGCTGCAGGCCCTGTTCCCTGTCCTCTGTTCACTGTTTGCTGTCAAGTTTACCAACAACCCAGCTCCCACGGAGGACATGCAGAGGTATCGAAGTCTTGCAGCGAAATTCCAGGTGAGCGAAAGTGCACGCCCTGATCCGATTCAGATTTACACCATGCTAGCGGAAAGTCTTGCAAAATCGGGGATGGACGTCGCTCACGGGCTACCAGTGAAAATCAAACAGTACAACAGCCTCTTAAGTGTCCAAAGCCAAAACATTTCAGAGCTTGAAGCTCGCGTCATTTGCATGCTGCCACATCAGACGCCCAAGTTCGTGGAAGTGCTGAAGTATCACTGGCAAAACTACAAGAATGCCGAATCGGCCGTGCCGATGAAGTTCTTCGGTCGATCTTCTACCTTCAGCTCTGAGGTGCCGCCGGAGGCGGCCGGCGTCTGGAAGGAGATCCTCAAGGCGGGCCCGGAGAAGAACGAGTGCTTCCTGTTGCTGCTCATCGGGGTGTTTGTCAAGAGCTTGAAGGATGCGCTGCGCATGAAAAAGAAGCCAAACCTCCGTTTCCAAGCTGGTCGCTTCCGAGTGAACGACCCTGTGATTGCGTACCAGCAGGCGTGTCTTTGGGTGCACTTCAAGCCAGCCATGCAGAAGGAGATGTCTGCCCCTGACTTCGACCAGCTTGAGAAGAGCTTTCTCCGTGGAGGCCTTGATCGTGAGCTCGTGGATCGTTGCAAGGCCATGAACCCAACTCTGAAGTTGGCAGACTTCCGCTTCATCTACACGTTCCTTGGAAAGGAGGCTCCCATTGTCAAGGAGAATGTGGAGCTGGAAGCAGCACAGGAAGCAGCAGAGCTGGAGCAGGAGAAGGCAGTTGGGTTAAACAATATTTTGAGTTTGGGGTTCTGGGGTGGGTTCTGTGTCCAGTGTATGGTTGGAGGTGCAACTTTTGATCAGGATCCAGTATTGTCATTCTTCATGGGGGGGGCCTGCTTTTGTAGTTCACGTGACTATTGATGCATCTTGTGGCTGTTGGTGGGATCTAGGGTGTAATGCACAATCACGGTTGATAGCCGTGGTTCATGATTTTTTGTTGATGCATGTTACAGCTTCCGATTGGAGCTATGGTGTAGTGTAGTGAGTAATCATGGTTGACAGCTGGACACTGCTTTGTAGTTGATGTTCATACAGATGCATTTTTCAGGTTTTGGTTGAAATCTAGGGTGTGATGAACAATTATGGCTGATAGGTGGGTTTTGTAGTTGATGGTGTTCTCGATGCATGTTGCAGCTGGTGATTTGGATGCCTAGTGTAATGTATGTTTTCGGTTGATGGGCGGACATGTAGTTGATGTTGTTCTTGATTTATGTTGCTTGCATTCCCTTCCAATCCAGCAGGCAGCCTTGCGACTCTTCACTGCGAAGCTTGACAAGGACACATCCATGTGGACTAAGTACGTTTCTGCTCTGGCCGATCACACCTCTTCCCAGAGAGTTGGCAAGGTGGACTTCCTCCGTTCTCAGGACAAGCAGTTGGCAGACGCCATTGAGGCCCAGGCTGATGTCCAGTTCCCTGTCAAGTACCTTGCGACTGGTGACAGTGTGGCACCCTTCGTAAGCACTTGCGCTAGTGCTTGGAGTGAAAAGCAAGTCCTGTCCACTGTCAGCCTGTTCACTGTCTACATTGTCAATTTGACTGCCCCTGGCTCCAGTGCCATGCGAGCATTGAAAGAAGCAACTCGGCTGGTCGCTGATGCATGCGCCCACTGCCCAGAGAGAACAGTTGGCATCGTCATTGCCCCGAATGTGGCTGGTCATGGGCACACGTATGACGAGGTTGAGATTCAGAAAGTGCAAGATGAGGCAGAATCCTTTATGAGACAGGATGCATATGGCCTCAAAGTGCGCCGTGGACAGTTCGTGTTCAGTGCAGACAGCATCAACTCGCGCACGAGGTCTTGTGTGCACCCGTTCCTCATGTGCTTGAGTGACCATGTCAACGCCGAGACTGGTGATCTTGTGAGTTTGTTCCAAGGCAGCCTGCTCTGGCACCGCAGGGCGGTGACTGGCATCAAAATGAAGCCCAACAACGAGTATGTGGTGCCAGTTCAAGGTCAGACTGCCATTTCTGTAGAAAATTTGGCAAAGGCACAGCTGCACAAGCAGCACATCGCTGGTCTTGACCTCATGGACAAACTCAAAGAGACGCTGTGGAAGGGGATGAACCTTACTCAGCAGCATGGGGCGGTGTTCGTGGACTTGCTGCCATATGATGACTCTGTCCTTCTGTCCGCTGTCCAAGGTTCAGCTCGTGCAAGGCCAAAAGAACCGCAGGAGATGGTGGTGACCTGCTGCTGGGCTCGTGGTGATCAGGATTCTGACATCCGCGTGAAGAATGCAGCGTGGCTTTCTGGGGTCGTCCATCGAGGCATGGAGCGGCTGGTGAGGCAGAAGCTTCTGTGCCTCCATGGTTTCACCCTGAAAGAGTATCAGCCTGAAGCCGCCAAGCCGACCACTGACCCAAGCCTTTACCACTTGACTTTTCCATCAGCGGACGGGAACTTGGCAATGCGGCAGACTTCGTTGGATGAGTGGTCGCCCAAGTTCGCTCGCTTGAAGAAGGAGTTTGACGCTTTGATTGAGAAGCACAACAAGGCATTTAACTCCTCAGGTTGCCCATACAAGGCTGATGGACGCAAGCGACCTGCAGAAGCTGCAGACACAGAGGAAGATGGCGAGAGTTTCCCTGATGATTGTGTTGTGGAGTCCATTGAAGCCCTTGGCAAAAAGCAAGGTGCATTGACAACTGTGCACAGCAACCAGCCAGAACTGTTCCGCTTGATCTTCACGTCCAAGGGCCATCTGTACATTCATGCCTTGGAGGATGGCATTGTGTCTGCAAAGAAGGCTTTGTTCCAGACCTTCGGCGAGTACCACACCGGTGATGCGGAGATTCAGAAGGCCACAGATCGCAAGGCATTGCTTTACCATTGGACAATGGACTCAGCAGACCATGAGGCAATTTGGGGTCACCCTTCGAGCTGGGACCCACCTTTCCAGAAGAGCAAGGCGACCTTGCGGAAGTTCATGGACTACCTCGCCGAGCACAATGTCGTCACGTTCGATGTGGCTTGTCATGAACTGTCAGGTGAGGAGCCAGATGGAGTCTCAGTGAAGCAGGTTGAAGGCTGCGCCTTTGAGCCCAAGAAGTTGCCAGGCCGCACAGTGGCGGACCTCGCCAACTGTGGCAGTTTGCTGCCTTTTAAGGCAGTGGACTGGGAGAAAGGTGAGAGCAAGAATGGCACCATGCGGTTGTGCATGGTATTGAACTATGAGGATTCTCAGCAACAGAAGGGCATCTTTCCGAACAAGCCATGCTGGATGCTGGTCAAGCCAAAGCGCATTCTGAAGGGCAAATGCTTCTTGCTGTGTGAGCCAAGCACGTGAAGCAAGTGCACTGTCCACTGTGCACTGTCGTCTGTCTCACATCTGACCAGCGAGTTTTGTTTCGCAGCACGGAAAACTCTTCCAGCCTTGTTGCATGTGAGTTTGTCGTGGGTGATTTTTGTGTCGCTTGCTGCTGCTGCTGCACGTTGCCAACCCTCTTTTGAGCTTGAGTGTCAAGCAAGTGCCCTTTGTCCACTGTTCCCTGTCGTCTGTCGCCATGGCTTCCTTCTTGAACGCTTTCCACGACATGGAGGAAGATCTTGCAGTCGACGAGGCTTGCAAGGCGGCAGATGCCGAGGTGAAGGCGGAGAAGCTCGTGCAGATGGCTCCAGTGGGCACTGGCGGAGGGAGCAGCCAGCCGGCAGAGTTTTCTGAGTCAGGTGGCAGCAGCCCGCCCCTCCACACACAGGAGTCGCCAAAACCGACGACTTCGCATGCACTGAACATTCGCAACGCTATGAAGCCTAAAGGTGCACACACAGCTCCTGAGAAGAAGCGTGGCCCTGACTCCCAGAAGAGGGCACCAAGAGGCAGCAAAGACACGTTCGCAGGACGTCGTCCCCCGATTAGCGTAGCGAAGCTCGAGATCTACAACGAGATGAAAGCGGACTACCATCGCATCCGGAAGGCTCTTTCCGAGCAGGGCACAAAGAAAGGCAAGAAGAAGGTGACTTTGTCCCAGGAGTCCTACTGGCGACACATGCAGAAGGCCATGGGTGACGTCGAGGGCTCAGCCATGGAGCGTTTCACTCAAGCTTCACAGTCTTTTTGCAAAAGCATCATGGACTGAGTGTTTATCATTTTTATGGGGTTTGCGTGCCTTGTGCAGCGTGATGAGTGATGCCTGCCGTTGGTGTCACTGTCAGCTGTCCACTGTGCACTGTCCGGGTTATTGCAGTCAGTCCTGGCAGTGCTCATGATCATTGCCAGTGCGGCTGCAGGCTTGAGGGGTGTGTCAAGCTGCGCTAAAATGATCTCTTTCTCAGGTGCCTGTGAGTGAAAGTGTTAGCCAGCTATCAAGTGCTTTTGTCTTCAGCCAACCTCATGAGTTTCGCAGTCTTGGGGTTCTTCCAGCCTGCATTTAGTGCTGCAAGCCTTGCCATGGCAGTCCCCGCCGCTTTGGTCAACATGCAAGTGTTCGGCATCACTTTGGGTATGGCTCTTCGGTCTTCACTGTCCACTGTCGCTCGTCCACTGGCTGTTGTGGAGCTGTGGTGCGGCGTGGCGTCCGTTGCAATGGCTGCCGAGAAGGCTGGCTATCGACAGCTCGCCATGGACAAGGACCGGATCCAGGGAGTGACCGATGATGACGCGTCGGATGACACAGAGAACATCTTGACCAAACGTGGCTTTCAGAATGCGTTGAAGGCGGTCTTGCAGATCGACGAAGGTGGCCTGCTGTGGATGGCGCCCGTCTGCAGCAGCTTTGTGTTCATGAACTCTGTGAAATGCCAACGTACTGTCAACCGCCCAGCAGGTAACACTGCGTACCCGCCTGTGAAGGAAGGCAATCGCATGGCCAGCATTGCAGCTTTTCTGTATGCCCTCGCAATGTTGCGTGGGGTCCACCCTGTCATTGAACAGCCAGCGGGCAGCATCATGTTCAGGTACAAGCCCCTCGCCAAGGTCCTCAGCGTTTTCCACCATTGTTCCGCCACCTGTGCCAGGTGCCATTTCCAGGTGGATGCTCCCGAAGGCGAGAGGTTCCTGAAACGCTACAAGTTTGTTGGTGAGACATGGGTGAAGAGTTTGCAGCAGAACTGCACATGCCGTGACGGGATTCATAAATCCATGGTCAAGGAAGATGAGCATGGAGGAAGGACTGGCGATCGGAAGCTTCTGAAGGAGAGCCAGTCCTACCCCCGGAAGCTGGGAAATTGGATTGTGCACAACTGGTTCGAGCAGCACAGGCTCATGCCATGCTTCCAAGAGTCCACTGTCCCACTGTCGCCTGTCCCTGTGCAGAAGCACACCAGCACGAAGTCAGTGTGGAAGCGGCCAAGTTCAACTTCCAGTTCCGATCCTGATGCCAAGAGGCAGAAGGCAGCTGGGGCACAGTGGAAGCGGCCAAGTGCACCTGCCAGTTCGGCCCCTGTTAGCAAGAGGCAGAGGAAGCAAAGTTTCCAAATTCCGTGCAGCAGCTGGAAGCGCTGCTTGTGAGATTTGCTCGCTGGAAGCTGCTCCTGACAAATTAGAGGCATGAGCCGAAGGTTTGCGGTGGGTTAAAACAGTGCTCAGCACCTGCGTGTGCAGGTCCTTGAAGGGGGTGCTGCTGCTGGTGCTGCTGCTGCTGCTCCTGCTATTGATTGCTTGTTTGTATTGTGAATTGCCATGATGATGCTTGTTAGCACAGACAATAGTAGTAATTAGTAGCTGCACTGCCAGAACTGCACATGAACTTTTGTTGTTGGCTGCCACGGAGGCTGTCGCTGTAAATTTTGGCTCCAGAACTGAGTCCACTGTCCATTGTCGACTGTCGACACTGCCATGGACGTCCACTGTCCATTGTCGACTGTCGTCGCCGCCATGGACGAAGCCCCTACTGAAATCCTCTCGCCGGCATCGGAGAGCGACTCCGAGGTCGAGGATGTTCAAAGGGAGCTCGAGAACCTGGAGCTCATGTCCGTTTCCGCCGAGGGCGAGACTGAGACCGCTTCTGCTGAAGACTTGGCGAAGGAATTGAGTGTGCTGCTTGATGAAGAGCTGGGAGAAGTTCGCATATCAGTGAAACTGATGCAGATGACGGAAATATGTGTGTGGTGCGGGATGGTCTATTTCGAGCAGTACCTTGATGGCTATGAGCGCTGCCGCCTGGACTCATGTTTTTCTGAGCAGTATCACTGCTCGTGCAGCGGTTGAACCGCTTGTGTGCGATGTCCATGGATCACACGCCGTAATTGCCCTACTACCCATGGATCACACGCCGTATAATTGCCCTACTACAACACTGTCCATTGTTCACTGTCACCTGTCCACTGAGACGAGTGACGGTGACAAAGCATCCATGAGACTGGCAAGTTTCCAGTTTTGCCAGACGGCAGGAAATTAACAGTTGGCACCAGCAACTTGCCGCAAGAGCCGGGGTTTTCAACATGCTCTTTGCGTCTGAGAAAAATGACCTGGGCAAGCCTGCTATTTCGCCATCATACCACAGTGGACAGTGCACAGTGAACAGTACAGTGGGTGTGGGTGAGGGCAAATAGGTGGGGAAAGGCGAATTAACCGATGGAGGTGTCGGTTAATTCGCGACCTTTTTAATTGTGGGGGAGGGATTCGGGGCTTGCGGAGGGTGAAACTGAGGGATTCTGTGAACCACTGCGAGTGACAGTGTTGGCCTGCAGGTGCTGGGGTCCTACCTCAACGAGCTCAGACTCTGTCCACTGTCCACTGTTGCCAGCAGCAGCAGTCGCGCGCGCAGTGCGCGCGCAGTGCGCGCGCATATATCGTGTGTGCGCGCGCTATGCGCGCAGAATGCTGCACAGGCTGCTGTGAAAAAGTGCACGCGCTGTGCGCGCGCAGTGCGCGCGCAGTGCGCGCGCAATGTTCACGCTGTGCGCGCGCAGTGTGCGCGCAGTGCGCGCGCAGTGTGCGCGCAGTGCGCGCGCAGTGCGCGCGCAATGTTCACGCTGTGCGCGCGCAGTGCGCGCGCAGTGCGCGCGCAGTGCTGTGTGCGCATGCAGGCTGTCATGTGTGTGCACACTGATGTTGTAGTATTACTACATTACTACATGTTCTACTTTTACATAAAGCAGTTGCTTTTCTGTTAATGTTTGCATTTGGGGCCTCTGGACAGAACATATGACAAGTTTCTGGAGCATGCAGTGTTCTGTGCTCGAGCTTTAGAGAGAGAATGTGGCATCAGCATCATGTTCTTCATAATCATGAACAATGTTGTGCAGAGTCTGCAAATTCAGGGCAGTAGCATTGCAGAACGGACAGCACTAGTTCATCCAACGTGCAGTGTCCACTCACTGTCCACTGATATTGTTGGGCAGCAGCATTGCGGAACGGACAACGACAACACTAGTCCATTGTCCACTGTCCATTGTCCACTGTCCATTGTCCACTGTTTGTGGAGAATGGGCCGGAAGGTCAATAGAAAGAAGAAGAATACTGCCAAAAAACCCGCCAGCAATCGGAGTGGCAGATCTGGTAAGTCGGGATGGGCACAATGGATGAAGAACAAGGCTGAAAATGCCAAAGAGCAAGAAGCAGAATCGCGAGAGCCGCCAGAATCAGAAGAAGACTCGCCTTTTTGTCATGTGGACGTGGAGGCTACAGATGATGTTGATGCATGTTCAACTCGAACGGTGAGCACACAAACGCCACGTTGGATTCGCCGTGTTCAGCCGGCGAAAGATGAGAAGGACTCGTGCTGTTTTTTCTCAATTGTGTTGATCAGCCCTGGTGCTTGCAGGACCTGAAGAGAAAAGGACGAACCAGCATGATGCATCACAGTCTGTGCCTGAGTGATGCTTTCAACAATGTGTTCCCATGCAATGTTGCGAGCCAGGTCGGGCTCTCGATGGCTTTGGCACCAATGAACTACTGGACTGTGGCCGGATGCTGTTTTGCCACTGACTACTACACTACTACCACTACTACCACAACTACTGGTTTGCAAGCTGTGTGGATTGCACGCAGGCAACGTTGTTCTCTTCCGCCCCGTGAAGAAGAAGCTGGCAGAGCAGAACTGAGAGCAAAAAAAAGCGCCATTGTTTTGATTGCAACTGAGTATAGCTGCATCTTGGGTGGGGTCTTCCCTGTGCACAGGAGTAGTAGTAGTAGTAGTAGTAGTAGTAGTAGTAGCGGTAGCAGTAGTAGCAGCAGTAGTAGTAGTAGGAGTAGTAGTAGTAGTAGTAGTAGTAGTAGTAGTAGTAGTAGTAGTAGACGTAGAACAATGGACGGTGGACAGTGTCGTGTATATTCCCTCTGGCAACAATATATTCATGACATCGTTGATGAGCCTGCCCTGCCCCACCCCAGTCCAACTTGCAATCTGTTCCTGCTGTTGCTGCTCCGGCTTTTGCTGCTGTTGCTGTCCACTGTTCACTGTTCATGGTCTTCAATGCTCACTTTAAATCCTGCTTTCAAAGCCCCTTAAGGCTCCCAAAACGAAAAGGTCAGAAGGTTAGATACCAACGAACGGAAGGTCAGTTGCTTTGAACAGGGATTCTTAGGGTTTAGGGTTTACAGTTACGGGACAATTAGACTGGCTTAACTTGAGTCCAGTAGCAAAAAGGGTCTTTAGGGGTTCCCTTTGAGGATGCTATCGGGTTCTAGAGCAGGGCCTCCTTTAAGGATCCCGTAGGGTTCTGGAGTGGGGTCTCCTTTAGGGGCTTTTGGGATCGAGTGGTTTATGGGTTTACGCTTCCTATTCAGGGCTTGTAAGCCCGATCCGAAGAAATCAGCACCAGCTTGATCGCCATGAGCTTTTCCGCGTTTATATCATGTAGTTCAAGGTGTACTGGTACGTGATGTGGATGCGGGGCTCGTTGCCGAAGGTTCAAGCGTTCGCCGGGTGTGGAAGTTTGGGATTTTTGCCTGGCACTTGTCGGAGCCGACTCACACACCTGGTCTCCGTCGGGCAGGCCGATGCCTTCATCAGCCATTCTTGGCATGACGATCCAGTTGAGCCCTCCGCCAGAAGTCGAGCTCTGTAGCTTGAAGGGTACATCAGGGCAGCTCTATCTTGCTCTATTCGGCGTTTGGGTTTGTCATGGCATCGGGGCAGGGGGAGGGCGTGGATTCGTGTTAGAGATATGAGTGCTGGCTCCGTTGACGGGGCAGCAACACACGACGTGAGAAACGCGAAGGGGGCCACGGCTGTAGAGATCGCTCTGACAAGGCGCTTGAGCATTTCAATGTGCACGGCCCGATTTTCTTTCATCTCCAACTTGAAGACCTGTCTAACTACATATTTGTTCTCATGTCAGAGCATGGAATTTTCACAGTTACGAAAGGAGCAGTATGAAGATAAGCCCCAAGCAGACGTTCAGAGCTCTCAAACACTCTACGCCTCAGACTTCCAGATGTCGAGGGGTTCAGGACACTTCAAGGATTAGGGTTTGCAGTTGTGGGCTTTGCCATCGGGAAGAAAGCAATGCATTCACCGCATCCTTTCTCTTTCGAACCGAATCTCTCTCTCCCGACTCCACGAGCAGACTCACAATTTCTATAGCAAATGCTCTTACAGTATATTTTAAATCCGGAGTTATGATAGTATGTTTCAGGATATACGTATTGGTACTGTGTACTCATTATAGTCATTACTTCCACGCCCTGTCTCAACACGTTGAACCTCATCTTCAACTCAAGTGTCAGCCTTCGACCGCTTGATGCGCAAAGCCGAGGGGCATTGCTGTTTTGGGGTTTAGGGTTCAGAGTTTCGTAGACTGGCTAGGGTTTTAGGGTGTATGGCGCCACGATTCGTGAGACTTTCTTGGTTTGATCTTTTAGGGGTACCCGGCAGTTCGAAGAGGCCTGGATGCAAAAGGGTTCAGGGGTTAGCGTTTATGCAGATTTTTGGTGCTTGCTATCCTGGCATCGCAGACCCTGCCAGCAGTCCGGTGGCCGAAATCTGGACCTACTAGCGGTCGAACTATCTATCCATCTTATTCAGTTGTCCTGTATGAGTATCACCTTAAACCTTAACTATTGAGGCTTGAGAATTGTAAAAGGGCCCTCCGAACGTCCCAGGAAGTGGCGAGCCTTGCAAGCCTGGCGGCGGAAGTTTCGGCAGGAGATGGGCTGAGAAAGACCGAAAACCCCTTAGTCTTGGAGAAGACCCTCAGTCACTTTAGTCAGCTGCAGACATTTCGGATTGTTTGCGGCTTGAGCGTTCGTGCCCCGGACTCGGCACCCTGAACAAGGAGAATCACGGCGTCGAGCCGAAGCTTTGGATAGACAAGTATTGCGCCCTGCCTGCAAATCAGTTCAGAGGTCAAGGCTACAGCAAGTGTAGGAGTGTCGCATGTGGTTCCGGGCACATTCGCATGCAGGAGTGGAGGGATAAGGGCGGTCATTTTGGTAGCGTTTCGGCTCCCTTTAGGCCTTCAGCTTATCGCTCAGTCGGCTCCGTCCCCGGCAACGGGCGGAAGTGTTTCTGGTTTCACTCTTGATTCAGTTCGGGACAACATGTTTACGTAGTCTAGTCGCTAGTCATTTGGGCTCTTCTATCTCGGACAACTCCAAAGACATGGAATTTCGCTCCATCGGTCCATCGCTAGTTTAAGTTTAAGTATGGTATCCTTAGATCCACAGGCATTGACCAGAACGACGTGGAGAACTCGACGCTTGGAGTGGCGATTCGGGATTCGAGGAATGCCCCACTTTGCTTTTTAACGAAAGATAGTCCCTGAACAAAAAACCCAAACGCAGCACCACGGATTGTTGATTCATGCGCCTCGCCACCCAGGGAATCGACTTGGGAAGCGGTTCGGCTTCAGGGGATGGTGCGCACGTCTTCATGGAACCCTGGATTTCGAAGACATCTCAGGCTAAGATTGGCGTAAGTCGAAAAGGCTTAGACATGCAAGCAGATCCACTCTAGTGCTTTCGCACGCACACACAAACACACACATACACACACACACACCACACACACACACACACACCACCACACACACACACACACACACACACACAACACACCACACACACACACACACACACACACACACACACACACACACACACACACACACACACACACACACACACACCACACACACACACAAAACACAGACAAACACCACACCACACACACACACACACACAACACACACACACACAACACACACACACACACACACAGCACACACACACACACACACAGACACACACACACACACAGCACACACACACACACACACACACACACACACACAGCACACACACACACACACACACAGACACACACACACACACAGCACACACAGACACACACACACACACCCACACACACACACACACAGACACACACACACACAGACACACACAGACACACACCCACACACACAACATCAACACACACACAACATACACACACACACACACACACACACACACCCACAAACAGACACACACACACACAGACACACACACACACACACACCACACCACACACACACACACACACACACACACACACACACACACACACACACACACACACACACACACACACACACACACACACACACACACACACACCGCACGAGTGCAGAGAGGCCAGCCTCGTAAGCCCTAGAGAAGGGAAGAGAGAAACAGAGCGAGAGAGACAACTCAAACAAAGACTGGCCTCCGACAAAGCCTTTGAACTAAGCAAGTTCTGCATGTTCTTACAACTGAGAGCTTAATCGGAACTGGATTGGATTTAGCAGCTGTCCACCTCCGCAAAACGTCGAGGCTGGCATGTTTGCCCATTTACTTGGCATCCTGCAGCCGTCTGGTGGTCATTTGCGGCGAGACCTACCTCGAGAGGCACGAAAGTATTCATTCAGTAGCTCTCTCTATGGGTCAATATGTACACAACTCGCAGCTGATTCTGCGACGACGACGAGGAGCAGACCCATCAGTACTCGTATCACAGCGCTTTTATGAATATGGTCGGGGCGCGCATACTCCTCTGCAAGCTGCTCTTCTTATTGCCATACCAGCGAGGCTCTGGTGCATCACGGAGCTGTTCGTCTTCTTAGAGATGGGCGGCTCGCCCAGCAACCTCGAGGTTATCGTCCTCCCGGATCCTAGCGACAAGATCGCTCAGAAGATCAAGACCCTCGACCAGACTAGTCCTGGAGGTTTCATCGGTTGTTGGCCTACGGTGTATAGGGCTTGCAGGGTCGCAGTGGGGTCCAAGGTTCAATCAGTTTGAATTCTCAGTTTCGAGGTAGCAACCACGAGCTGGCCTGATTGATTTAGGCTTTGAGTGTTAAGGGGTGGAGACAGGGCGGCATTGCCTGGTGCAGGACATCTGTGGCTTTCAGCACGCTTAGTTTGTGAGGCGGGGAACCAGGTTACACTCGACTCCCCAGGCTGCACAGGGAAGGTTGGAGAGCCTCCATAGGAACGTCATTCAGACTTCCGTGCTCTGTTTAATCTGAAAGTAGTATGTTTGATAGGAGGCCCATGCACACCAATTGAAGAGATGGCACAAACACGGGCTCTCCTTTGGAGACGACAGCTGCTAGCACTTTTAAAGTGTGCTGCTATCGGTGTCTCGGGTTTGAGGAAGTGGGACGCAGCGGTGAATTAATCGGAGAATCGGGGTATCCCAAAGCCTGAGCAACAAGCTGAAGGTTATCGTGTTTGTCGTTCGTGCCGCCGTGGGGTTGTGATGCACCCATAACTCCCCACGAAAATCTCAATGTGGGCATTTGCCAGGAACTTTGCGCCCGAGAACGCCCGCTGCTTCGAGATGGCGCCTTTGCTGTCGACTTAGTGGCTCATTTGCCCGGGCACTCTATACCCATGTCTTCAAGCCTCTGATTATTGGAGGCCAGCCGTATGTCTTTGCCGGGAAAGGCATGCTGCAAGTAAGGGGCGAGACGTTCGGCCAACCATGCTCGCGTAACAAACCTGTAGGCTATGCCTTCCGCCAGAAGTAGGAGCATCGATTTCTCTACGCATCGTCGGAGGCGTGTGAGTGAGTCGCATCTGCTCAGTTCATGACGTTGCCAGTCTTGTTTCCCAGAGACTCCAATTTCCCTGAATTAAGGAATATACGTTAGATCAGTAGGATTCCCCATGATGTTTGGAGTCTTCCTTTCCTTCAGGGATAGTGGAGTCTCTGAGTTTCCCAAGGAGACGACGGATATTCTCCTTGGGGTGCTCGAGGCTGGAAGGTTTGGCCTGGAAGGCAAGGCCGCGGCTTCATCTCGCTTATGATTCAAAAAGGGTCCCATAACAAGGGAACTATAAGGGCCCTACTCATATCAGATTTCGGCGAGTTTGGCCTTTTTTCAGTGTGCGGTGCATCGGGTTGGGATTCGCCTTACCCCTAAAGCGGGAACGCAGGCTCCGGAGGGGTCGGGGCAGGAATTTCAGATGAGTTTGTTTGGCTGTGGAGCGAAGGCCTTGCGCAGACGATTACTGCTTTTTCCTTCGACGGGGGGATTTCGGATGCCACGCCTGGTCCACAGCCTTGACCATTCTGTCTCTGTGGCTAGAAGCATCAAACAGCTAGTCTCTGCACTTGCTTGGGGTTGTTTCAGGAAAACTGATGGCAGCGGCTTTAGCAATGTAGCTCGTCGCGAAAGTGTTGTCATGGGCAGTGTTGGGATTGTCCAACGTAGTGTTTTACAACAAGAGTGCGTAGCACCCGAAGCGGCCTTAAGCAGACGGCTTGCAGCGGAAGCAGTGCACACAGTACTTGCCTCCATCGCAAGCACACATAAACCAAATTGAGAAGGTGGGAGTGATGCTAATGTATGAAAGATGCTGGTCATGACGACCTGGGATGTGATCTTCAGATAGCATTCAGCCGTCGTGTCATCGTCGAGGTCGTCAATTTTCGTGGTGGCGGTGTCGGTCGGGGTGGTGGTCTTGGGTATTAGTGCAACGTACTGTAGTGGTGGCAGCAGCAGCTCCAGTAAATTCTACCGCATTTGTAATACCCGGGGTGCTGTAAAAGCCATCAGAAGCAGCAGAGGCAACTGCAACAGCGGGCTCCTTCCGAGAACCACAAACTCCCCTAAACCTTCGACCCTAATCCCTGAACCTTAAACCCTAAACGCGAGGCATCCGGAAGCTGGTGCAGGATCGTTTCGTCCCGGGAAGCTGGCAGCTGGCCTTTGAGACTGATCCGAAAGCTGCTCGGATTTTGACCCCCGAGACCCCAGATCTAGAGCAGATCCCATGGCAAAATTCTGTAAACATCGAGTTTGTCCGGACCTAAGTGTTTAGGATGTCTGAACTTCGCATTCTAGAGCTCGTGCAGTCTGAAAGAAAGCATTTGCAACGGGATCTTGGAGTGTCGTCGGGTATCGTAGATGCCTAAATGCCTTGAGCTGCGCAAGTGGAGCTGGAAGCGGGCACGGTCAGGAAGTTGCTCGGCCTGTAGGTTTACATTTTGAAGCGTGTCGACTGTCCAGAGCGTTGCTGGGTTGCATCAAGAAATAGCAAACTGGAAAACGCATGTTCAAGCAGGGTTTCGTATACTGTAGTACACTGGTATCATACTGGAGCATCCTGTGCTGCGGCTCTGCTGTGTGAAGACGGTATTGCCGCCTGTCCGAAGGCCGTCACGGCGAGATCAACCTCGTCTTTAGCAGTCGGAATCTTAGAATTCCATTGTCGAGCGAAGTCGGGGAACCCAAGCTCAGACTGAACGCCAACTTAGGGCAGTTCATTTGAGTCTGATGATGAGTCTCGAGGGGAGTGAGTGCCACGGCAGTCTATAATTTTAGAATCTTATCATGGAAACTTTCTTTGTGGAAAGACGGCCTCAGGCGGAACCCTAATGATTCTGTAGCAATGATAGCCATGATCATGATGCAAGAGGCCTGCAGCAGCTCAAGGGTCGTCCACTGCGACGGTTTCGCGGTTAAGGGTCTGCAGTCTACAGGCTGCGGTTAGGGCGTATATGTATAGCTCTTTCCGAGTCTAGTTTGAGATTTGAGGCTGAGCGGAGAAGGGGTTTAGGGCTCCCAGCGATCCTGATATTTCTACTTATGTCCCTGTCGCAGCTTCAGGTCTACATCCCACGCCGAACCCAAATCCACCAAGACCCTGCAGACTAGAGGTTTTACCATCTTCTGAAAGTCCCTGATGTAATACCTCCTATCGTCTACTCAAGAGTTACTCAGAAAATGGTCAGCGAGGTAGCTTTCCGGGGGAACGTATGCCTGGATCAAAGTTCGGCCCCCAAGCTTACCATAGTCAGCGTGCCAAGTTTTACTCGACTCATAGCAGCCCTTAAGACCTCGAATTGGCGTAGACTTTTCCGGTCAAGATGGACAAGCCTTCGAGCTTCTTTTTCCTTTTTGAAAGGCGGGATTGGCAAAAATAGCTTCAAGCTTGATTAAGGGATTGGAAAGCCTTCTCTCGACTTGCCCCGCGCCTCAACAAAGCCAAGGAACCATCGTGGAACCTTACTTAGAGGATCATGGGGCTTAGTAAGTATGGTTATAAGTACCTTATTATTTGGGGTTAAAAGTAATTATAGGTACGGCTACCTTATTTACAACCCTAGTTACTAAGTCCCATGATGCTTTAAGTATCCTAAGAGGGCACACGTCTCGGCTTTCTGCTGAGGCACCCGACGCCTCGGTCAACGAGGCCAAGGCGGCTGGAACGCGCATGTCATTTGAAGCACAGGCTGTTCAAGCACGCCTGAGATAACACGTGCACGAATACATACAGATATGTAATATACTCTAGTATGTACATAAGGCAGAGAGAGAGATGTATTTATATACTCGTGCATGCCACGTGAATACACAGATGTTATGTATGTGCTCAAATGAAAGATTGCAGATGTAAAATACACATGAATAGTGTTTGCATGTTTCGTATGTTTGCATATACAACTTCTGTCAACATTATTCTTGTTACCGCCATTCTTCTTATCAACACTTTTTTTGGTACTCTCGTTGTTATTGACGATCCCTTTCTTGTTCTTATCCTTAGACTTGGTCCTAGGTTATTCGTCTTCCAAAGTCTTCTCGGGGTTATTAAAGTACCATGGATTTGCCTATCTGTATTCTGCTTAGAGCTAGTTAAAGATAGCGGTAACAGCTACGATCGCTGAGTTACAGTGCTGCATGTATGCAGATTCAGGGTTTAAGTCGGCTAGGAGCCACCGGCAAATCTTGAGATGCTGATTATCGTTCTGCTTGCGTTTACTGGCGGCTCCAGGGATGTACCGCATTGATAGGAAAAGTTGCCGGGAACTGTTTTTCAGCACGTCCGAACTGCTTGGCATCCTTGTAACTCTGATTGGCAGCACGTTCACCAATGCTTCCTTTTTCTACAGAGTATGTAAGTTATATGTGTGTGTGTATACATATGCACATAAGTAGTTGCATTATATGATTCGGTTGGGTTTCCTTGGTGGCCCGCCCATAGACTAAGGCCGTCGCTTCAAGGTCGACTTCATCTTTGAAGGCGCGGGGTTTGGAGGAGTTTTAGCAGGCATTTCCTGGAGCCAGTTTCTGGAAGTTTAGACATAATACTATGGATGGAAGGCTTCATGGAGTGCACTTGAAAGCAGACCCTGCATGAGGTGCCAGAGGCTGTGATCAACATGGTCATGCAGACCAAAGCCACTCGGTGTGCAGACAAGACAAGCCAGTCTCGAAACACTGTGAGCATTTATTCGAACGGCAGATTCGGCTGGTTGTGAGATGCGGCAGCACACTTCTTTCGGCTGGATTTCTGTGTTTCTGCTCTTCCTACAGCTTGCTTTCTCCTGAGCCCTAAACCTTGGTTTCATGATGTTTCTTGACCTGGGCTGTTAGGGCGGGTTTTGACTGAGGCCTACGCAGCAGGGTCGAGTTCACCGAAGGTGCAGAGCCAAGGATTTCAGCGACTGAATCTCTAGCACATATATGTTTCATTTATAAGTATACTCACATATATATATATATAAGCATACAGCACCAATATATGCTACCTATCTTAACATATCTGAACATGTTGTAGATTCAAGCTTCGGTTTTATGTTCGTCGCCACAAAGCTCGAAAGTGGTGCCGACCCTTAGCCGAGCTAGCAACATGTCTTGGCACGGCCTCTTCTATACTACGATACTACAAAACAACTATACTTACCTTTGGTTAGTAGGGAATTGAGGAATGGGGTACAATTATAGCTACTATTACTACCATTCTTCCATTCCCTACTAACCAAAGGTAAGTGTACTAGTCCCAGGATCCAGACATCGTTGGGCATCTTTCGGCTCTGGTCGAGATATCTTCCCTTGAGGGTCAGCTCATACCGATCGCTGTGCAGCGCAGGTCGTGCGGGAGCGCAGAGATCCTGACATGTACCCCTAGTCTGTCGACTTTCTTGTTTATTGTACTTGCGAAGTGCCCTTGGCATAACTATCTTATTGTGGGTGGGCTTGGCTTACTTACCATGTCATGGAGGTTTGATGTGGTTTGGTTCTACTGGAAGTTTGGCTTGTGACAGTAGTATTCAGCGGCGGCGCTTGGATCCTCGACGTGAGAGTCGAAGTACATGCATCCCTCAGATAAGGACCCCTTAGAACATGGACCCCTGGTTTTCCGAAACTGCCATGCATACCCTAAACCCTAAACCGTCGTGCACTTTAGACTTGACTTGATCGCTCCTCCAAGGCGCCAGAGGCTGTAGTCGCTGCCGCAGTCAACGAGACCAAAGCCCAGGCTACTTGGGCTTAGGGTTTAGGGTACTGGATGGCAGTTCATCGAATTCTCGGGATCCAGAGTTGTCAAAAGCGCGCTACTTTGGGCTCTAGCGTCGATATTGCTGGCACCTACACTGGGCCGTTTGGAGTATCATGGGACTCATGAGGTCAGTTGCCCATGACTCGACGAGCGCACTGTAAGTTTTGGAGGGCTAGCACCGGATTCGGGTGCAGACAGTTCTGCCTTCTATGAGTTCACTCTCGAGCGCCTAGTAGCAAAGCAAATTCAAGCCAGGCCAAAGCTCAAAGATTACCGGTGAGCTGCAGAGTCAGCAGGGTTTCTACCTACGCTAGCAGAGAAGTGGCCGGCGGCCAGAGCGGCCCAGATCATGTTTCAGTACAGCCATGTCTGCAAGAGGGAGACGGAGAGAGACGGAGGGAGAGAGAGAGGAGAGTGTGTTTGTGTGTGTGTGTGCGCGCACTTTTGTTTGCTAGGCTACGAATCTCAAAAAAAAAACAGTGGAAATTTTCAAGTTTACATACCGAGGAATGACGCAAAGAGCATGACACGTCATCATGTAGACGGCTTCTGAACATGACGAAGGAATTTTCATTCGCGGGCGGCATCGCGCGAAGTCGGTATGAACGAAAGCCAGCTATGAATGACGACATGCATGGGCACGTCTCTTCCGACCCGATCGCCGCTGCCATCACCACACCACAATCACTGCAACCTCTACTGCCGCCACCGCTTGTAGACACTACCAGGACGAATCCAGCGCTGCCCCTGCTGCCGATTATGCTGCATGTACTGGTCATGCTGAAGCTGGTGCTACTACAGTACTACTACTACTACTACTACTATTTTTTCAATTGAACGCTGTGCGAGCGGGCTCAGCACATAGCGGGCGATTGCCGCGGTGCACTCACATGGTGTGAAACTGACTCAGACCCTATAGCTGAACAGCCCTGGTCGGAGACCTTTGGGTGTTGGCGGCCTACCGGCGTCAGGCTAACTGGCAGTGGTCAGCCGAAGCAAGTTGGTAGGCGGCCAGGCTACAAGCTTCAGATTGTTGTATGTACCTGCGCGAGGATAGTGATTATGCAGCACTGATTGCAGAGGCACAGTTCTGCGACTGGCAGAAGGCAAGGCGTGTTTTTCTCTGACAGCGGCGGCGATCAGCAGAAAGGCCGTCAGTACATGCCGGAAGAAACGAAGTATAAGTGCAGGCATGGCCTCCGTTTTTTCGCTGTATAGGTTGCCATTGGCACCGGTGATCGAAGTTGGGGCTCACTGGTGCCAGGAGCGGCTGTCACTGGCCCCTGAGTCCGAGCCACGATTCCACCACCCTCCTCGGGTCCAGGCATCGCCGTCTCTGTAGCGCTTATCTGTGTGAGACTGTGTCTCTTCACCAGAGCGCTTGTCTCGCTGTTCCCGCTGCTCCCGTAGCTCGCGTTGGCGATGCCATTGGTATGTGGGCGTGTCGCCCTTGTTGTGTTCGATGCGGAGCTTGCGGACAACGTGTCCTTCCCGAGGCTGGTAGAAGATGGCTCGATTTTGACCCCCACTTTTCCTGGAGGACTGGTCATAGATGCACTTGAATGTGGAGGCCACGATCTCGAAGTTGTCATCCGTTTCGAGCAATGCGCTCATGTCCGGATGATCCCACATTTTCTGAAAAAGGGCATGCACTATGCCATAGTAGGTCGTGGTGGACTTGAGCTCGGTGTAGCGATCATCTTGGCCAATGGATAGTGTGAATTGGCCATTGGCCCCGACCATAAGCCGCGCTTGCGTGATGTCAAGCCAGTTGGCATCCTTGTCGGTGGCGACCTTCTTGATCGGGGCGAAGATCCACGGCACCTTGCCCAGTGCTCGAAACCTATTGGTCCAAAGGTAGACCTGCTCAGAGGCTGTGAGGCCACCCACGATAGCCTGCTCCTTCATAATGGAAATGGTCGCAAAGGCATGGACCCACTCCAGCATCTGGTCAGACTGGCAGATGTGAATAATCTGATCTCTCTTTGGCAGTTGATTTGCCTCTTGCTCTGGAGAGGGGTTGACACTGTACTCCACCAGCTTGGTCGTGGTGACCGGTCCCTGGTATTTGACCTCTGCACGCGTAGAGGGGGCATCCACAGGGGATGAGGCTATGGTGTCAGCCGGGCCTGGGGTCTGTGGGACGGTCTCCTCGGTGGGGGCAGCTGTCGGAGTCACATTCTGGGTTGAGAATGCGTTGAAAGGCCGATCGCTTGTCTGGCCAGGGCCAGCAGACTTGTGTGACTGCGGTGTGCCCGCCGGCAGCATCGGAGTGTCGGGCGTGCCCACAGTGTCTTCCGCCCATCCCAACGTGGGATCGGCAGTGACGTGTGTCTCATCCTTGATATCCGCCGGTTGGTCATTGACCCCCTGTTCTTCTTTCGCTGCAAGAGGCCGGTGGCCCTGCGCTTGTGGGGTAGGACCTGGCGGAATGGGAGGGAGACCGAGCCCAAAGCGTGCCTTAGACACCGACGCTGTGGGTCTCCACTGGGGCGGACGGTCCGCCGTGGGTTCTGGTGGTGGCGGAGCCTGGCCTGACGCTGCAATGGCTGCAGCTGAGGGAGGGTTTGCAGGCTCGGCTGGGCGC
Organism: Symbiodinium sp. CCMP2592; assembly: GCA_905221615.1. Lineage (NCBI taxonomy): Eukaryota > Dinophyceae > Suessiales > Symbiodiniaceae > Symbiodinium > Symbiodinium sp. CCMP2592. The sequence goes on from CAJNDT010005977.1 coordinate 447,197, forward strand.
TGCGACCACATACTGTTGCGAGGCGGGGGGCCTGGTGGCTCGGGCACTGATCGGTCGTGCCGGGATTGCATGAAGTGGTGTGTGACTCCCAACTCATTTGGGAACTTCAAGCGTCGGCCGCCGCGCTCACAGTAGCGGCAGGAAAGCCAGTCAGGATCTTCAGGGTGAAGGCAGAGGCCACGGGGGATGTTGCGAAGGACAGCCTCGGCCGAAATGCCGTGGTACTGCGGCTCCTTTTCGACCGCCGCCATAATCGCGTCGAAATCACCCCGTTCGAGGCTGCTGAGCACAGTCTCGCCGACAACTCTGACGCCTGCATTGGTGAGCATTGCTCCCGCTCTTGCTGGATGGGGTGCTGCAGAGGCAGCGCCACCGGCTTCAATGACCTCTGAAACGATTTGGGGCACGCTCTGCATGAGAGAGTTTTCATTTCTTTGAGCTGCCCTGGGGTCGCCCTTGAAGCCTTTTCGCCAGCTCCAGCAGCGGGTGAATGCAACTCGAACCTGACCGCGGGTCTCAAAGTAGTGACCATCAGACTCAAGCTCTTTGGACTTGGTGAGCTGAGTTGAATGTCGCTCGCGGAGCAAATACACCGGTCCGAACTGGCGGGTCTGGTTCCATCCTGGCACTGGGGTGTGGCCCATGTCGTGCGTGAGGAGCTTCCAAAGTTCCTTGCAGAAGATCATGTAGTCCAGGTTGGCGACCGAGGCAAGTATTTGCCTGCTGAAAGCGTGATTGATAGCGCAGAGCATGAGGGGATGGCGCGGTTGTCCATAGATGATGCCCTGGAAAATGTGGTCATTTTTGACCCCAATGCCCATGATCATGTACTCCTTGGGCAGAACCCCCTCCACTCCATTTGGGCATTGCCCCAGCTCTTTGCTTTTGCGAACTTGGACATTGTCCCATTCTGAAGCGATGAGCCCTAAAATTTGATCGAAGGGCATTCTCAGCGCCATCTTGATATCAAGGTACAGGCCACCATGAAAATAGTGGTAGACGTATCTGAAGACATCAGCCTTGTGAGCAGGCTGCCTCAAGCTTTTGATCAAGTGTTCTCCGGCGTCTCCAGCGTGCACCTGAAGGGTCTCGAGCAAAACCTCGTCATTGCAGAAGGAGCGCTCGAAGTCAGCCAGGAATTCCTGGCACATGCTTTTGGGACCTGGGTGGTCATCGTGCATGTATGTCTGAAAAAGAGTGCGGGGCATCGGCCGGCGACTGACGTAGGGTTCCAGGAAGGGCCTGAGGGCCCATGCCTTGCCCGTGTGTCGAGCAGCCACCGCACCCACCTCAGACAGTGTCTCCGAGCAGCACAGGTCAAATGTGGCGTTCATCTCCTTGTGGACATTGTCCCCCTGGCAATTCCATGAGCACACAACCAGAACATGGATCGCATTTGGCTTCAGTCGCCGCATCGTTTGAATTGAGCGGGATACCAGTAAGCCAATGACCTGATCCGCCACCGTCGGTCGAAAGTGACAGTTGTTTTGGTTGTATATTTGGTCAACCAGGGGAGGAGGGCCTTGGAGGCTCATGATGGTCTCATCGCTGAGCTCATACCGTCCCAGGCCATACTGGTCCCTGAGCTCCGCGATCCAGTCGTAGTTCGTCTGCTTATGGGGTAATAAGCTTTGTCTGATGGGGATCAGGCGCACGCTAACTTCGTCATAGTAATGATCCCGAAGAAAATTGATCAATGCAGGGCTTTCCGCCGGGAAAGGTCGCGTTTCTCCAAGGACGCGGATGAATTGCCAGGCCAGTACCTCCAACACCGCTGGGTTGGGTGGCTGCGCACCCGCGTACTCTGCTGTGAGAGTGGTACCCGGGCAGGAGATGACATAGCCGTGCATTGCACCCCGAACCATGTCAATGATTCCGTAGGATTGGCCATTGGCCCCCTTCCAGAGCAAGTGTTGCAAGGTGCTGTCGCTGAGCACCAAGAAGGGCTTCGGCGTGGTTGGTGTGGCTGCCATGCCCGGTTGCCTGTGCTCTTTGAGCACCGCACACTTACCAGGCTAGGGGAAGTTGAGGCTGTGAGGAGCTGCGCAGGAATGTTAGAACTGTAGCCTAGGGCAGAGCAAGCTGTAATAGTCGAAATTCTGGGCCCTGAGCCTTCTGCTTTGTATAGTGTTATGCTTGATGCCTGCAGTGATCTTGAGCCCGGCAGCGCAGCAGGAAAGCTGCAAGTGCATTCACGCTGAGGCAACGCTGCACAGTGAGCCTGGCTTGTGCGAGTGGGCAGGGGCACTGGTCCGGCCATGCCAGAAGGTCAGCGTCGGCAGGGGCCGCCTGAGAGCATCGTCGGACCTCAGAGCGAGGTGCCGGCAGCAGTAGCAATAGACATGAGCGATCCGTGTGTCTCGCGCTGACAGATAAGAGCAGTGTGTGTCTGCTGTTTTTTCAGGTCACCAAGCCGCCAGGGGGGTGTCGGCAGCTGAGACTGTTGGTCAAAATTGATTTAGCTAGTGGACGTGCTTCAGTCCTGCTCAGAGATGGCGTGCAACAGCTTCCGTATTTTGAGCTGAAAGCCTGCTGGGCATTGCCCCCATGCCAGCGCATCGCTTTACGTCAGCTGTGCTGCCGTGGAAAGCTGGAGGAGCTGGTAGCTGTGCAACGTGCCTCGAAGCCTGTGTACTTCAGGTACAGAGCGGAATGCGCGGAGAGCTTGTCCGCATCTCGGATGTGGTAAGTACCGAGTATGAGTCGGCGTCCCGTCCATGGCAGTACCAGGTGTCGGCGTGAGGCATCAAAACTAAGGTAGGGCAAGGTCACGGGGAGAACTTGTCCTCTGGGTCCGTCGGAGTCCAACAGGTAATCCCCGGCGCTGTCCTCCACGAAGAGGTGTCCGCCCTCGAATCTGGAGAGAGGGATCAGGATGTTGTTCACCCCTTGTTGATTGTTGTCGGTATGCAAGCCAGAGGCCATATTTCGTGCCAGAAACAGTGTCGTGCGTGGATGGCGTCCGGCCATGGTGTGCACGACCGTGTTGAGGAGACACGTCGCCATCGGAAACCGATGCGTTGGTGTCCTCAGACCGGCCATTGGCCCCTGCTGGTAGGCACCGAATGTGACAATCCGCTGGTCAGCAGACTGTGGCAGTGCCACCGATGCATGTCGACAGGCAGAGGTGGTAGGCATAATGTCCAGCAGGGCATCCAGTTGCTCGAAGGTGACCCACCTGCGATGTAGGTAGTCCGCCGCGGCCTGTTCGACTGCACAAAGGGTGAATTTGTGCTCCATTTCATCCATGTCAGGAGGGAGATGTAGGCATATGCCTGGTGCCTGCGCCCGTGGAGCGTATAGGCTCAGGGCTGAAAAGATGGCGCCCTGTCGTTCCTCCTCTTGTGCCGCGTCCTCGTCAGTCGGTGGAGAGGTCGACCGAAGGATGCCTTGAGCCGTTGGCATCGTGAGTGTCGGGCGACGGCATTTGCGTGCCGGTTCGGGGGCCTCCTCGTCAGATTCGTCTAGGTCCATGGGGATGCATCCCGAGCTGCTCCGGAGCCTCCACATCGTTAGGGGGAGCTGGTTGGCCTGAGCGTCCAGACCATCTATCTGGGTCTGAGAGCCGACAGGTGTGAGCAGGAATGATGGTATGAGAGGTTGATAGCCTAGTAGCCGGTGGTAGATTCCAGCTGATGCGTCATTGGCGAAAGCAGCAATCTCAAACCGTCGCTCTGTTTCGATCCGAACTGCAACATGTGCAGCAGCGTCATCTGAAAGAGAAAAGAGGCCGTGATGATGTACAGCGGCACGTGAGCCGACAGGCTCGTGAAGAAAGGAGAAAAGAGTTGAGTACCGGCCGATACAGCTCTAGCACGACAGTGTCGCCATCAGGATGACATGTGCGGACATTGTCCCAGCTGCATTAGGGCGGTGGGGGTGTCGGGAAAGGGCACTCTTCTAGGAAGCGATCTGGGTATGCCTGCATATCCCCCGCGACGCCACGCAGCAAGTCCGCGGCGGTGTGAAGGCTTCGAGACCAATCCTCGATGGTGGTTTTGCGAGATCCTGGTTTGGGTGTCCTTGCGAGATCTCGAGCCACGAAAGCATCGCCAGACTGGAGCATGTGGCCCTTGGTGTCAAAGGGGACATCGCTGCCTCCTGAGGCTGCCATCGCTCGGAATCTGGCGTTCGGGTCATAGACCGGAGCTTCCTTCATGACAATGTTAAAAGGAGGCGCTGATTCCGGTGGGTCCAAGGTAGCCTGCATGGGCTGGGGCGGGGGCTGGCGTGGGGCAGAAAAGGTCTGCGAGGGGTTCGGGACCTCCGCAGGGAGGGCGGGAGGTTCTCCCCAGATGCCCGGCAGCACAGTAGCAGCACTTGGAGGATCCCGCTGCGAATTCACTGACCCTTGAGCAGTTGGGACAGCCTCCATGGTGGATTTGCTCACAGGAGAGGTGGGGGATGGAGGCGATGCCTGGATCAGAGCCGAGTGGGCCTTGCCCCCGCTTTGGGATGCTGGGGTTGTCAGTGACACCGCCTCTTCCTTCGGCTCGATTGGCTTTATCGGAGGCGGAGGAGGGGGCTTGTCCAGCACCAAGTAGCCGTCCTGGTTGGAGTAGGATTCCCAGGGAAAGATCTCTTGGTATACATACCGGAGATGTCGGCCACAGGTCCTCAATTCCGTAGAAAGGTAGAACTTGGCCCAAACAGCAGACTTTTCCCAGGAGCCAAGACCAGGTGAGAGATCTGACGGATCTGGCTGTTCCGGAACCAGTGAGCCGTTGTTGTTGCCAAACTTGTCGTCTGATCTGGCAAAGGTGGCGGTATCTGTCCGGAGTTCCCCGTTGGCTCTCCACAGGCCAGCATGCACGGTGACCGCGGGGTTAAAGGCTGAGTCCGTCCAGGAGCCAGCAGGGAAGGGGGAGCTGGGATAGATGGGCTGTGGCCATTGGTCCCGCTCCAGCCATAGCTGCAATTCTCGCTTCATGTGGCTAGGAATTCCTCTGCTGACTCCGTCATTGACGCCGCTGCCCTTGCGTCGTTTGGTAGGCTCCTCATCCGACAGGAACTGTTTGAGGATCGTTTGGCTCAGCCGATAGAAATCCCCATACGCCGTCCGGACTGGAGCAGGTGGAGCTTCTAGGGTTGGTGGACGATGTAGATCACCTCCATATCCTTTGGCGCCGTAGCCATTACTCAAGGGGTATATGGCCTCGCCCGAGCAGCCGCCATAGTCAATCAGTACGAAACTGGCCGGTTGGTGCCGGACCATGATGTTGTCCGCGTGCACGTCCCCATGAACGATTTGGGCTGAATGCAGCATCTGCAGTGCAGCCGCGATGTCGAATTTAAGCCGCTGGACTGTGTCCCCGGTGAGAGGACGGGGAGCTGACCAAAGGCGCGGCATGAGTGCCCGGGGGCCGTCCGCCGCGTAGATGGTGTTGATCACGGAGAGAGGCGGAAGTCTTGTAACTCGATACAATTCCTTCCGAAAGTCTGCCTCGTGCTCCACCTTGACCTGTTTGATGACAAAGTTGGGGTCCTCATGAGACAGGTGGACTGTGCTCGTGTAGCCTCTGCCCACTGTCTTGCCGACCGTGCCCTTCAGGAGACTGATGCAAGCGGCCGACGTGGGTCCCGCTAAGGTGCAGGGGGTAGGGACTCGTTGCACGGTTTGTGCGTGGTCCGTCATTGCTGCCACAATAGCCGTGGCCATGCGATGGGGGTCCTGGTCTAGACCCAATCGGATGTGAAGGCTGTCCAGGGCCGTAGTGTCAGAAGGAGCCGCCATGTGCGAAGCGGAATGGAGCGGCAGAGTGCCGGGCCTTTGACTTGATCCTTCTGTGTTTAGTCACATGTACGCTAGCACAGTATGGAGGATCTGACTGCCCTCAGCTTGCATTATTTAGGAGCGATCCTGTAAGTTGCGAAACTTTTTTCATCCTAGCAGCGTGGTGCAGGAGGTCATTGACCACCTTCAGGGTGAGGGCCGCTCATTGTGCGCACCCGAGTCTCAGAATGGCATTGTCGCTATTTGTGGATCTTGTTCACCATGTTCTGGCGCTTCTTCGGTGAGCGAGGTGGCGTAGGTGGGCGTTGACGGCCCGACGGCAATGATGTAGCAGTGGGCTCTTTGGTCTGCACGGCCCGTTCCTTATCGCCTGAGGTTGCCGAGGTCGCCGCTGTTGTGGTAGATTTGTCCAGGCCGAGCTCGCGGATTTTATCCCATTGGGCAACGTAGTAGTCGAGATCAATGTGACTCTGCAGCCCTGGCATGTTGGGCGGCAACGAGGCTGGAAGGGACTCAGAATGCGATCTGGCAATTGGAAAGGCTGCGTGGCACGAATTAGACGCTGCCTAGCACTTGCCTAACAATGGCAGATCGCTGCAATGACGGGAACACAGGCGCAAGATCAGTGCTTTTGCCACAGGCGTGGTTGCCTGGTTGCTTGTCATTGTGTACAGGAGTGATACAGCTTATGGCTGACAGTGCACTCCAGGAACAGGCAAAAGCGAGCATTGCTCCTGCGAAAGATAGAGATTGTTCTAATTGAGCTAGGCCGTGTCCAGCTGCTGCCATTGGCACCTCTCCTTCAGCCAGCTTTGCCCCTCGCCTTACGAGCCAGGCCACCCGGGGCCTTTTTTCCAAGGCGTTCTCCTTCATAGGAGTCCAGGAGAGCCGCAATCAGCGAGGTGTACTGCGCAAGCGGGGAGTGGAGAACCGGTCGGAAGTCCAAGATAAGGTGCGTCTTGAGAGCGTTCTGTCGAGCCGAGCAGTGCGCGACCAGATGAATCACAGCCTCATGCGGCGATTCGCCGAAGTCCTCGATCAGCTTGATGAAGGCCTTGAACTGTGCAGTGTCAATGCCTGGTGGCTTTTGCTGAGACTGGGCCAGCTGGACGAGCATTGCTCCCGCTGTGAAGTGTGCACATGAACCCAGTGGGTGCGCTTTCCCTGGCGTGTGGCCTTTCTGCCATGCGGCCACGGCCTTTGCGAGGGCCTGTGCCAGGGGGGCGTCCGTGGGTAGCTTGTACACCAGCGAGGCCTGGAGTTGTAGTAGGGCAAGCTGTTCTTCATGTAGTAGGAAGCCTTGAGTAAGCTCGGCGTTGGAAAGGGCGTGCAGGGCCCTGCCTGGCCGCTGCTTGCCGCTGCCAGTCGCTTGGCGTCGAGCATCGACACCAAAAGACTCTGACGGTTCGCCCATCAGTGAATCTGAAGCTAGGGGAGATGTGGTGCGACCACGTTTGTGGTCTGGGCTGTGGATCTTGTCAGCCATGATGGGTCAGCCTGAAAAAGCTGCGGGTAAGCCTGCGCATGCCTAAAGCATGCTTGGCCTTGACGTGGGGGGGGCCATGCCCACCTATTGTGGGGTCCGGCCTTCCCACGCACAGGCACCCTAGTGGTGCACGCATTCCTAGGACTGGGAGGGCCAGCACTCACCCCTTGAGGGTGAGTCAGAGTCACTCCTGTCTTCTCAAGAAAAGGAGGTAACAATCTTCCAAAACATGTTTGCGTTCTGAGGTCGAGGCGAGATGTGGGTTGGTGGCGTCATCACCAACGTATAGCGCACCTCCATGCGGATGGATCCAGAAAGACCGGTAATGGCCTGAGTGGATTTCCGCTCCTACATGAAAAACCCCCGAGATGACTGAAAAGTGGTGCCACTGGCGGTCCTGACCTTCCGTCCAGGTCGGCAGTGAGACTTGCCTGCGCAGATCTATCGGGGTGCGTCGTTTGGTGCCGTCCATCCATCGAGCAACTGTGACGGGCAGGATGTCTGGGGCCCATGCCAGGGCGCGTTGGAACATGTGGTTGTACCATGCCATGCAGGCCTGCTGCAGTGAACGACAGTCCGAAGAAAGAGGTAGCAGCAGCGGCGTAAGGCCATCGTCTTCTCTTTCTGGCAGTCCATTTGTACGTCCCTCCCAGCGCACGGGTTGTAGGGTTCCTGTGTGATGTTCTAGCAGACTCGTGACAAATTCAGAGGTGTCGTGTTGTCTGCCATCAAAGCGCCATCTAGGCACTAACGACCGGAGGGCGAAAAGGCTTGGGGGGTTGATAAGCCTAGTGTCCATTGGATCCGCCTCTGGGCTAATGCAATGTTCGACCAGTGGTCCCAGTTCTGCTATGTTGGACGCGGAGTCAAGCGCGGCTAGAAGGGCTTGTATGGTCGCATTGACATAGCAGGTATTGCCTGAGTTCATCATGCGTCGCATGCGTGAGTACAGGCCTGGTGGGAGATGTCCCGCGACGGTGCTCGCCGTCGCCGTGGGGACCGTGGTGGAGGCAGCCGCAGCGGGAGTAGCAGATCGGTCCGCCGTCCCGAAGTAGCCACTTAGGGACATTGTCACCGCGGTCTTTGGTTGAGGCTTGGAACATTGTTCCCGCGTTTTATCCTTACCCTGGACCTTGTGCCATCCGAGCAGGACCTGGAACAGAACTATGCACTGTTCTGGGTGCTTGCGTTTGTCGTAGACCTGCAGTTTGCAAAAGGGACATGGGTGTCCTTTGATCATCTGCACTGTGTAGGCCTGGCAAAGCTTGAGTGCCGCCGGACCATCTCGCTGCCAGACCTGTGCATGAGCCTGTCGTTGATGATTTTTCATCTTGGTATGGTCGGGGGTCCAGAATCCGCACAAGATGCACCTGTGCTTGAGTTCTAGAGCTTCCGGTCGGGAGGCTATGCTGCTGAGCTTGTCTTTTGGCGAACTCTGCACCGTAGCCCGAAGGGCGGCTAAGCCTCTGAGCGCTTGGCCCTGCAGCTGCTCCTCGGTGGTGAGAGATAGCTGGCGCAGGCGTTCCGGCTGCGTACAGGCTCCCGACAACAGGTGGTCGCGTAGGCCCTTCCATTGATGGAAGGCCTTGTCGCATGCGGAACATACTGGTAGACCGTCCCTGGAATGCCGACTACGATCAAAGGAAGGAGGAATGTACCTCTTTACTTGATCACGATGCATCCTTGTGATGTGCATATGTAGACCATGCGCAGAGACAAAGCCAGACGTACAGTGAGGACAGTCATGCAACCGCTGCTGCGAGGCCTCGGTGCTCGCAGGAAGATTGTCCACTTCGCGTAGTATGTCCTGTAAGTCCTGTAAGACATGTCCCAGACACGTGACATCACCGTACACTGCCATGTCGGTAGTGTTCGAGCCTGTGACCGAGGCCGGCGCGTCAGGACGCAGTCTGGCCCACGGGCTCCGCTGCACCGTTGGTGCACTGGAAGTAGTCATCCGCGAGACGGAAAGGTCAGCTGCGGGGGTAGGGGTGTCGGGTCTTTTGCTCAGTCTTTTTAGTCGCGAAGCCATCCGAGCTCGGATTTTTGCCACCGGGTCCTGAATCGAATGCAGCTGATATAGGTCCGCTGTGGAGATGCGGCTGACATGGACAGGCTGGTTAAGTACGGAGCGTAGCTTGTGTGCATACCAACCTCGGAGATGCCGGGCTGTTTCCTCCGTGAGGCCGACTTCAGGAAGTCCTGTGACCAGAGTGGCCCATACGGTGGTGAACCAAACCTTCAACCTGGCCATTGGCCCTGCAGTTCTGCGGTTGTAGACAAATCGCTTGACCTGCTGGAGCTTTTTGGCAGCTTCCGCTATACGGAAGCGCAGCGTTTGCATTTCGAAATTCCCATAAGAGATTTGAATGCCCAGGTACTTGATTTGTGTTTCAAGTTTGTAGGCTGGGAAGGACTTGTGTTTGCCCAGTCGCCAGTGACGCTGGAGTTTGCCGTCTTGGTCGGGAAGCCAGCAGGTGTGCTTCTGGAGCGTGGCCTCTGCCTCTCTGCCACTGAGTTTGACTAGAATGGCACATTTGGTTGGATTGACTCGCAGGCCTAGTTTCTCTACCTCCGACAAAAGCTGTAGGATCATTTTGTGAGCTGCGTCCACGTCCGCTTTGCTACGGATTGTGCGATGCATGGTAAAGTCATCGGCATACCCAGTGAAGTATCTGCGGACATTGTCCCAGCCAAATGTGTCTATCAGCCTGTGCAGAAGACGGCCTGTCAGAACGGAAAACAATGTAGGGGCCAGCTTGCAGCCTTGTTTGATGCCGGTGGTGGTTTCCACATCCTGGTGCGCCCCTTGTGAATGGAGCCTGTACTTGGATCGATGATGCAGGCCATGTATCAGTTTTTGTAGGGAGGGATCTGCGCCTAGTTCATCAAGCAGAGACAAGATTTCGCTGCGGGATACAGTGTCGAATGCCTGTGATAGGTCTAGTGCAAAGGTAATGCCGCCTACTAGACCGACAGGACATTGTCCCCGCTGCTGATCCGCTCTGGTAAGGTTCGCAGTGCGACACAGTTGCCGAGCCTCTCTCAGGTGCTGTACCACTCGACTCTGGGCGTCGGAGAGACCCCGGCCCGGGAGGTATGCAAACTGAGGGAGAGGCTTCATGTATGGCAGCGTGAGAGGTTCCAGGAGTTCCTTAGCCGTTCCCGCCAGGCCTTTAGCATCCGGCCTGAGTATTCCCAGCGGTCTTAGCTGGGAAGGCTTGTCAGCCGGCTTGCCCGGTTTGGGGATCAAGCAGAGATCCGCTCGTGTCAGATCATCGTCTAGTGGCTGGTCCTGTGTCAGAGCAGAACAGTAATGCGAGAGCGCCTCGGATACAGGCTGTGCGCAGAGCTTCCAGGCTGCGGCTGGTGCTGCTCCTTTCGGGACTGCCTTCCCAGGTTTTATCGAAGCTATGTGTTTCGCCAGCTTGGTCTGCGGCAGTAGGGGCAGAAGTCCCGCGTCAGAAGGAAGCGGATGGTGCGCTGCAAAGACCTTGGTGGCGTACTTGCCCAACTCTGCAAGTTCGTTTGCAGGGCTGAGTAGGAAACCGTTCGAATCCTTGAGCTGAGCCTTCAGAGCCGGTTTCCACGGGCGAAGATGCTTGAGAGTTTGGTATGCTAGGTGTTGGTCTCCCTGATGGAGAGCCTGGTCCACCTCGGCAAGGAACCGCTTGGTTTGATCTTTTCGAGACTGCTTGACCGCCAGTTTGTGCTGGTCGTATAGCAGTTGACGGGCAGCTGCGTCTGTAGCTGATGCAGCACTGGTGTGAGCATTGCTCCCTCGTGCAGAGCGCCACATTCTTCTGGCAATGCACGTCTCCGGACTTTCTGGCATTGCCACCGGGGTCTTAGGGAAAAACCTGGAGGAGGCTTCGCCAAGAAGGCGATCCCATGACGCCGGCTGCATGTCCGGTGTAAGACGGGTTGTAACCCACTCCAGCATTTGCTGAGCTGGCAGCGTGTTGTCCCTCACAGCCGCTTGCAGGGCAGCAGCGTCAAACTGATGTGTCTGTATCTGAGGAGGCGGCAAATTCCAGTGACGTACTGGCTTGACAGTCGCACTAATGGGCAGGTGCCCGCTTTTCTTCCAGCTGCCCAGCGGAAAAGCCGCCAGTGGCGTGGAGGCCTTGGCAGTGCCTCCGGCTGACACCTCTCGCGTAAGCACAAAATCAATTTGTGTGCGTGTGTCCCCCTGTTGGTACGTAAATGATGGCTGAGGTCGCCACGTGTTGAGGGCCACCAAGCGGTGACTCAACAGGAAGTTGGTGAGCTCTGGTTCATCAGGTCGCGGTTCCTGTGGGCTTATGAGCTCTGGACCTACCAGCCTAGGCTGCTTTTGCAAGGAGCTATTGAAATCACCTGCGATGATAAGCGTGTCTCGGTGTGGCACCCGTTGCACACATCTGCCAAGAGCTTTGAGGACCTGTGCCCTGTCCTGACGATTGTTCTGCACCTGCTTGGCCGGTGACCAAACATGTTGGTATACAGCAATCAGGTGGATGCGGGCCCCGTGCCAGTCAAACCTGACCTCCAGGGTTCTGCCTATGACATGTTCCTGCCATCTCACACCTTTAGGTTGTATGTGTGGGGACAGAAAGACCATTACTCCGTCCGCGCGTGTGGTCGAGGGTTCCTTGCGGGGCGGTTGGGTCTTGTCGTCATTAGGCATTGCCTCTGCAGGTGGCCGTATGTGGGCCTTGCCCCCGCGTTGTTTACGTCTAGAGGCTTTCGGATCTGCAGCAGAGGCAGACGAGATGCAGTACCAGCCTGAAACACTAAATTCAGCCGTAGCCTGCCAGTGGGTCTCCTGCAGCACCAGAACGTCACAGGTGTGGCGTGCCTCAGTGGAAAGCCATGATTTGACTTCCGACCATTGCTGCTGGCCAAGGTGGCCTGCATTCCAAGACAGTACACGGAGGGGCCTGGTGGCCTGTCCTGCTCTAGACCGTGGTGCAAAAGACTGGGTGGAACCTGGCCGCGGTGGGCAGTTGCCCATGCGCCTGAGGAGAGCAGGGGTCATGACCTGACCTCGGTAAGAAACGGGTTGCTGGCTTGCAACCACCTTCCTGCAAACATGCTTGAACGAATTCTTCCTGATCTGAGAATAATTTTGTGAGTGCACTGGGAGCAGCGCCATCCGCTATTTCGTCACAAGGCAAGCCGAGTGACTCCCTCCACCACGCGGTTAGTGGAAACCCTACCGCCTGCCCAGTGGGACCGTGTTGAGACAGGGTACTGGGTCCAGGAATTGGGACCTGGCGGCTCAGACGCAAACAGTTGGCACATGGCACATGGCGCAGCGTGAGGCACCAACCCTTAGTCGTTCAGAGAGAGGCCTGTTTGAGACCTCTAGCAACGAAGGGTTGGAGTCCTGAGCCTGTTCGAAAGCCAGCGCGAAACTTCCAAAACGTCTGAGCCGTGGCGGCTACTACTACTACTACTACTACTACTACTACTACTACTACTACTACTACTACTATTACTCCTACTACTCCTACTACTCCTGCTACTACTACTACTACGACTACTAATACTA
>CAJNDT010005978.1:0-94600 GCA_905221615.1 Symbiodinium sp. CCMP2592
AGTGCTTATACGGACCTGGTCCGATTTGGGAGTTTCCGAAAATTAGGTGTAGCTTATTTTGGCGTCCTTATAATAAGGATCCTAGTATCTTGGGTACTAGATTAAGGTCCCTTATCTTCGGAAACTCCCATTTAGGGTTCAATATAGGAGCGGTCTAGGAATCTCGGCTTATAACTTACTTACCTTTGGTTAGTAAGGAATGGAAGAACGGTAGCAATAGTAGTTATACTTGTACCCCATTCCTCCATTCCCTACTACCCTAACCCCTAAACCCTACTACCCTAAACCCTAGACCCCATACTAACCCAAGGTAAGCTTAGGGAGGAAGGTTGAAGGGGCAGGGAACTTAGTAAGGGTTCTTAAAGGGCTCCTTAAAGGGATCTATAGGGTTCCTTAAAGGGTTTAGGGTCTACTTGGAGGGGCAGGGGACTTAGTACCCCATTTACAAGTAGGGTTATAATTGGGGTAACTCCATTTAGCCAGGGTACTTATAACTCTACTTATAACCTACTTACTAAGTCCCCTGCCTCTCCAAGTAGGGCTTTGAGAGTTTGGGGTGCAGAGCTTCGAGGGCTGAGGATGCAGGTCTGCGCGCCTCGGGTCTGTAGCAGAGTGAAGAGGGTCAACCGCTAAACCCTCTGGCGACTTCGGGGCTAGTTACTTGGAGGGGCAGAGGACTTAACAAGCCGTCGATAAGTGGGGGTTATAGATGGGGAGGGTACTTAGAACTCTACTTATAACCTACTTACTAAGTCCCCTGCCCCTCCAAGTAAGGTCTGGGGAAGGGGGGCTTCAAGAAAAGAGGTGGGATGAAGGTAAGTAAAACTTAAGGCTTGGAGGTTCCCTTACATAACGGCTCCTTATGGGCGATTCCCCCCTTCCCCCACTTGCAGGATCAGGGGACTTAGTAAGTTAGGTTATAAGTACCATAATTGGGGTTATAAGTAATTATAAGTATAGCTACCTTAATTATAACCCTAGTTGCTAAGTCCCATGACCCTTCCAGCACATACCTTCCTCCCACCTTCAGAGCCTTATGATGCTTGGCTGAAGGTTTGTGAGGGGCAGCTTGTCGCCCGGGACACGAATTTTCCGAAGGTAAGCCCTAAACCCTATATCCTGAATTAAATCCTACCATAAACCCCAAACAATCTACCTTCCAGGGTTCCTGAAACCTTAAACCCCAAACCGGAAATCCAAGACCCTAAACACTAAATCCCAGCCCCCAAGAAGTGCCATTTCAGACCCGAAACCCTAAACATTAAACCTACCTTACACGCTGAAGGATAGGGAGCAACTTCCGGAACCAGTTTGTAGGAGAGGCACTTGAATATACGGGGCGTCATACAAACTGGAAACCCCAAACCCTTATCTCAAAACTACGTTACACCCTAAACCGCAATTCCAAAATCCCTAAACCATTGACCCAATTCCCTAAACCCCACTCCCAAATCCTGCATCCTAAACCCTTATAGATCCCCCATAGATCCCTTTAATGGTAAACCCTATACCCAGATCCCTTTAAAGGAAGCCCCTAAACCCCAAAGCCAGATCCCTTTAAAGCAAGCCCCAAACCCTGATCCCAGATTAGAAGGAAGCCTCTTCAAGGCACCCTAAAACCTGTGAAAGGAACCCTTAAAGGAACCCTGGCCCTAAACCCCTTTAAGTGAACCCGTTACAGGAAGCCTTTAAAGGGTACCCTACCATAGAACCCTAGAGTACCATTTAAGGGAAGCCCGATCAGAGAACCCCATAGTACCCTTTAAAGGCACCCTTAACCCACGTAAAGGAACTCTGGGCCCCCCCTTTAAGGGATCCCTTAAAGGAACCCTAAACCCCATAGATCCCTTTAAAGGACCCCTTAAAGGAACCCTAAACCCTATAGATCCCTTTAAGGAAGCCTAAAAAGGAAGACTGTAAAGCCCTATAGATCCCTTTTAAAAGAAGCCTTTAAAGGAAGCCTTTAAACGAAACCTTTACGTAAAGCCCTATAGATCCCTTTCAGAGGAAGCCTTTAAAGGCACCCTTACAGAGCCTGGCCCAGGCTTCATCTTCATCCTCGGGCGCCTCCTTGGCAGCCTTGTCCTCCATGTACCTGAAGTCGAAGACCTACTCTAGACCCAAGAGTAACCTAGGAATAAAAAGGGTGCCCTTTTTGGTTTAGAGGGGCCTATAAGGGAACCTGAACCCGAAAAAAGGGAATAAGGGCCTACTGTAGATCCTAGTACTTGTCGGGTATCATGGGGAACTGAAGGTTTAGGGTTTAGGGTTTGGGGTTTTGGAGATCAAGGTTAAAGGTTTAGGGTTTGGGGGTTGAGAATTGGTGGGCTTAAGGTTTCGGGTTTGCAATTTGGGGCTGAGGGGCTTTCTTGTAGGGCTGTATACTGGGCCTAAAAGCTTTTCTTCTAAATGTCCGTTTATAGGTAGAGTTTCGAGTTGAGGATAGTTGGGATTCTAGGGCTTCCCTAAACCCTAAACCCTAAACCCTTAGGCTTTGGGCCCTTTGGCGGCTTGGGGTCTGTATGACTTTTGAGCTGAGGGCTTCAGAGAGTTTAGGGTTGTTTTACTGGCTTTCCTAAGGGTTTGGTGCAAGTCTTGCGGGTGGTCTTCGCTTACAAAGACGGCCTGGGGTTAATTAGTTAGCAGATACCATTTCCATTTTCTAACCATGCCCCACCCCCTAGCACCCAAATCATAACAACCTATACCTCAACCTTCAACCCACCCAAGACCCATAGGTAGAACCCTAGGAATAACTCACCCAAAGACCCAAAACCATAACAACCTATACCTCAACTACCAAAAAGACCCATATGATGGAACCATTAGAAGACCCATACACCACCACATAGAAAAAACCCACTCTAAACCCCATACACCCACACACCCATAGAAAAACCCGATAGTATCAACCCGAAATCCCTAACCTTAGAAAATGGAAATGGTCTTCTTAAATAATTTTACAATAATAGTAATAAGGTTTAGGGATAAGGTAGTAAAACAAGAAGCAAGAATAATATTATTTTGTTGAAATAATATTATCATTGGTTTATTATTTAGGCTTGACTAGTTCGTTGTATTCTTCTTCAATGTCCTTAATACTTTTATTCAACCACTTAGCAGCATTTTTTGGTTTCACATCTAAATATTTAGTGTCTGTGAGACCCCCACATTGACAAAGTATTTCAGTATGTTCAATTAGATCCGAATATTGTTTTATTAGCTTTTTATCTTCTGAGATTTTGCCTTCTAAAAGAGATATATCGCGCCTAACATTCACGACATCTTCTTGATCAAAAACACTTTCATAAACTTTAAGCAACTTACATAGCTCCTTAATTTTATTCAAGTAATCTATTTCATTTAATTTTAATTCATATATCTTCTTGATATACTTCGCTTGTATTTTATATGTATTTAGATCTGTATAATCCATTTTCCTCTTAATATATATATATATAGTTGTGATTTCTTTAAGTGTTTTTCTTTAGAAATTCTTTTCTTAAGACCTATCTACAGGAATTTCAATAATTATCCTATCCTTATGCTTACCAAAAAGCATAAAATAATCTTCTAAAAACTCGTCATTAAATAGCAATTGATGGACGTGATTGAATACTTTATCAATATCGGGTTTAGGTTTCTCGGGTTCAGGCTGTGGTTCATCATCAACAAATTTATTAGGGAATTGTTCGTTTAATCGTTTGCGTATTTCCCTTTTCTGTTTTTCGTATTCTGCCTTAATCTCTGCTTGTAATTCGTCGTTTAGTTTGCCTTCTTTCCTTAAATTGCCTAATTTTGTTAAATAGCCTTTCATCAATATATTTAGTTCCGAGTTCGGATGTAACGCATAATGGAAATGGGCATCCCAGTTTTCGTTTTTTTATCTTATGTCCGCATTCTTCGCATAATTGGCTCCCTTTTGCCCTCTCTTCTCTTCTCGCTTGGTTATACTCGTTTTTGTTTTTACCGTAGCATTTTCTTTTCGCTTCACGGCACCTATTACAAGTTTTAAAACCGTCAAACTCTTCAATATCTTTAGTCGCACAACATGATTTACACACTCGTTTCTCCATCTTACTATATTAAAAAGTCTAGTCTTTAAACACGGTTAGACCGAAACAATACTCTAATGATTGAATTCCTGAATTAAATCATTAGAACATTACGTAGGGACTATCGGGGTTTTCTTCTCCTTCTTCCAAAAGCACGAAACAAACTAATTAGACCATTACCACATTCTGTTGATGCGCTTATGGAAGCACACGGGGCACTGGCATGGGGGCACTGTCAAACTAATATACAAATTAATTTTTAAGTTATTTTAGTAATTCTTCCAACTGGTAAAACTCAAACAGTAGTTTAAACCGTTTCTTATACTCTTCATAATGATAGTAATCCTCTAGTTCGTCCAAAATCGCATTTAATCTAGCATTGTATTTTCTTATGTTCCTTCGTTCTTCTAACCAACTTTTCTTCTCTTCCTCTTTTTCTTTCTTAGGAAATAAACACTCCATATATATATATATTATACAAATTTCTTACTAATTTTTTTAGTTTCAAATCATTTAGTTCAAACTCCAACCTTTCTATTTCCTTCTTGATGACTTCAATGTCTGTTTCAGTTCCTTCTAGTCTTTGTTCGCATTCCTCAGGGGTAATTCTATTTTGCCCCCATCCATTATCACATATCTCAACGCTTCCGACTTGACCGTCAGTTTTGAATATACCGTTTTCGTCGGGCGATATATGACGTCCAGTAGAACCAAATTTCAAATTTCGTCTATCCTCTATAACATTTGTCGTAACTATGTTGTTTTCCTTTGTTGTTTTAGTCTCCTTATGATAAGATTGTCTTTTACACCTACATGGGATACACGATATACCATTAGCGTTTATGAAAAACCCTTTCTTCTTTTCGCTTTCTGTTATATCGCTCATTTATACTATTTAGATTTTTTAACATTTTTCAAGCAAATAATAACTGCTTTTACAAACTCTAATGATAAATAGCAACATCGTTTTGCCTTACTGTCTTTTATTACCTGCGCTTCTACTACTTCTAAACCGTTTATGGTTTCAATATAAGTATCATAGTTTTCATTCATTATATACTTAAATCATATATTTTCTAATTAACAATAATTATGAGTGAAACAACCCCAACCGTAGAACCAATAGACATACCCGAATACAAATACAAAAACTCTAAATATGGAATGATGCCCAACCTACCCGCTAGGATGCTATGCGTGGCTCCATCAACAGGTGGCAAGACGGTGCTTATCCAAAACCTAATATTAAAAATCTACCGAAACTCCTTTGAAAGGATTTACATTTTTTCACCGACTGTTAATGTTGATGACACATGGACGCCCGTTAAGAAATATATAACCGATGTAATGAAGGTTGATACTGAAAAGGAGCAGGTTTATTATGAAGAATACGACCCTATAGCATTGAAGAAGTTAATAGAAACACAGCATAAAGTCATTGATTTTCAGAAGAAGAATAAACAAAAGGATTTGTTTAGCGTCTTGATAGTTGTTGATGATTTCGCGGATGACCCCAAATTTGTAAGATACTCAAGCATTCTTCACGGTTTATTTACTCGTGGAAGACATAACGCCATCTCGTGTATTTTATCTACCCAAAAATACAATGTTTTAGCACCAATTATTCGCTTAAATGCTAGTGCTTTGTTCATATTCAGGTTGAAGAATATGAATGAAGTTAAGAGCTTCCTAGAAGAAAACAGCGCGCTAGTTGATAAGAAAACACTTTACGATATGTATCAACAGGCCGTTAATTTTGCTCCTTACTCGTTCTTCTACATAAACACCAACGCCAAGGATGTTAATAATATGTTTTTCATAAACTTCCAACAGCGTTTTGAAATTGATAATAATTAATAATATTTTTATGTTTATATTATTAATTATCACTAAAATAATGATACAGGGCAACAATGTAAAGAAGTAAAATTGAAACAAGGGCATCGCCTTTTCTTTTTTAATGCTTCTACCTTCTTCTCTTCCATTTCTAACTTATCTAGTAGGTCTTTCATAGCAGTTAATAATATATCTGTTTCGGATACTTCCCTGCTTTTCTGTTTTATTAGTTCCATACACACTTTATACTGATTTTCAAACTCACTCATATACAATAGCTTATATTATATTAATCGCTATCGCTATTATTTTTTACTTTCTTCTTCAACTTTGTTATTTCTCCTTTAAGGGTGGTCATTTCCTTTTTCATTGCTTTGAATAAATCTTTCATTTCCTCATTTTCTTTAATTGTATGTTGTAAAGCACTCCATAAAATTGGTGTGGTCATACTATAATCAAACTTTAGATATCCGTCTCTTCCCTCTCTAACGATATTATTCCATTCTTTGGGGAACCCTTTATATTCCATCATATCGTTGGCAATAAAACCACAACATGACCTATCTCCGTATTTCTTTTCGTCAATAAACTTATATGTTTTAGGAACGATGTATTTTACTAGTTCTACTGCTTTTTTAGTTTCTATCTCTTTTATGTCTTTCTTCAACCTTTGGTCACTGCTAGGGCCAATAGACCCTGTGTAAGAAATGTCACCTATAACATCAATGCCGTCTGTGGTAACAGTTAAAACATTTTTCGTTCCTATTTCGGTTATTGTCTCACCGTCTGTATCTGGATTTCTCAAAAATATTTGTTCCACTGCTCCTACTGCTGTTTGATGTGTAATACTAAACTTCTCATAGAAATCAACTGAACTACCTAGGACACGAAACTCAGGAGAACCAGTAGCACCAATATCTACACGAAATTCATTTTCGGTTGATAAGTTACCTATTACATCAAGTGTTTCATTACATGTAGTAGGTTTGTTTAATGTAATACCTGCTACATCATTCAATTGTAGATATATTTCACTTGCCTGTGGGTCGGCACTTCTGTTTGATTGTATTGAAAAATTTTGTTCTATTGTTGAAATGAAATTTAATGAAAAATTAGCATTTGACTGTTGATATATTCTACCTCTACTATTAATTAAAATATTATTATTAAATGTATTATCAGAACCATTAAAATTACAATTACCTGAAAAATTAGCACTACCGCCGCCCGCGACATTTAGTCTTGTTGCTCCTCCTGCGATTGCTCCAATTCCTAAATTATTACAATATACCGCACCTCCTGCTGTAGCGGTATTCAATAACAATAACGACTGACTATTGTTAGAAGTATTATAAGCATTAATATTAAAACTATGTATTTTAATATATCCTTGTGCGTTTTTCACTGTTAAAACATTACTTGCGTCTGTTGTATTCTTAAACACTTCAATACCATTACCATTTGTTGAAGTTATTGTATCACCATTCATTGTAACATTATTATCAACTTCTAAACTATCTACTTTCGTGGCACCACCAACAGACAAAAAATAACCGCTTTCGTTTGCTTTTCCTATCCCTACCTCTGCGCTCGTTAAACTTCCTAATCTCATCCTGTTAGAATTATTACTACCACTGTTATCATTTAAAATCATAATATTCCCATCTTCAGTATTAGCATTAGCGCATTTTAAATTGTTATTAACATATATCCATTGCGCCGTTCCGTCTCTAATTCGTAATGTCGGGTCGGTGTTATTGGATATCCTCCATAATTGAATACCATTAGTAGAAACTGGTAGAAATACCGTATCGTTATTGAATATTACTGCTTCATTTAAAAATACTTGCTTAAAAAATGATGTTCCGTTTGTTGTATTGTTACATTCAATATATGTATTTGTATCAGTATCGTCATTAGTTCCGTTGATTAGTCGTATAGCACTAGTCGTTTCATTTATTGATAAATCTAAGGAAACATTTGATTTTGTAGCGTTCGTATATCTTTCAATGCTTGTATTAGCATCTACTAATTCTATTGGATTACTGACACCGCCACCTGCTCCTGCTACTAATGTATCTACCTCGCCCTTATTATAGTAATTGTTTGCTAACTGACTATTTGTTTGGTAGTTTGCTGTTAGTGTTGCTGTTGTGGCATAAGGTGCTAATGCTGTATTATCTATCCAGTTATTAGCATCAATTTGTGTCTTCGTGTAATAATCATTGTCCAGTTGTGTATTGTTTTTATAGTTATCTGTTAAATTTGTATTAATAGCGTTAATACCATTGAAATTAGTAAGTGCTTTACCATCTACAACGGCAATAGCAGTATCTACCTCTGTCTTATTGTAAAAATTAGAATTGAGCTGGGCTGTTGTTTGAAAATTATTTGCTAAATTATTATTAATATCGGTAATAACTAAATCTTGTCCTGCGTTTAGTGCTATGATTGGCGCTAGTTGTGTATCCAACTCTGCTTGTGTGATACCACCACCTGCGCTTACATTAACATTAGAAATTTCATTATCTACATAAGTTATTGTAGCATAATCCTGTTGTAAGGATGACGTGCCAGTCTCACTAACTGTTATGAATTCAGTAGCATAAACTACACGCGACCCGTCTAATGTTATTGACTGATTATTCATTAATATTATTATTATAGAAAATAATAATATTATTTAATGTTTTATAAACTCAAACTAGTCATAAACGGCATAGCCCTTTAGGATTAGATGCTACGCATCTAATCGTAAACAACAGCACCATCAGAACGAATTTCTATCACGTTTTCGGATATGAGATGAACAAAAATCTCCTGTACCAGCTCATTTTCTGTTAATGTTTTATACGGTTTAATCTTAGCGGTCATCAAAGACCCCATCTTAGTATTAATTCCTGTTAGATTTTGCTCATTCATTTTTTCAAACGTTATACCAATGATAAATTTATTTGTAGCGTATTGTTCGTAAGTAATACTACATGCGTCTTGGTCTGGGTTCATATATGAAAGCATACGACGTAAGAAATACATATGTTCGGCGAGAGATTGAGATTCAAATTCTGGATATTTTTTGTTAGCAATCTGTATCTGCCATGAAATATTATAATTCTTGTCAGCAAATCCATAACCAGCATCATCACCAGTAGCATTAACACCGCGGTCGTTAAATCTTGAGTTAATCATAGGATTATAGAAATAGTTAAACCGTTTATTAACATAGTTGTCGGGTAAATAGTAATTGTCTTCTTTTCCGTTTGTTAGATGATTGCCTCGTTGCGTTCTGTAGAAAGTAATGAAAGCACCGTTTAACTTACTTGCCGATTTTACGACATTCATATTAATTTCTGTTCCCGATGCGTTAAATGACTGTGTTATTGTGTGATACATCGGATAAACAATTTTAAGACTACCACCTTGTAATAGATGACTGGTAATATTATTATTCACGGCACTGTCTAAGGTTACAACTTCTGCTCTTAAAATGATATTGTTAAGTTGCCATTTCGTCGTAGTGTCTCCTTCGGTAAAATAAGCACCGCCTCTATCACCGCCGATAGTAGTAGCACTCGCTGAACTTACTCCTTTTATTACTGGTTCATCGGCATCTGATACAATGGTTAATTCAATTTCCAAAGGAGCATAGCGGACTGGCAAATAATAGTTACTCTCTAAGAAACCACATTTAAACTGATGCCCGAGTCTGAAATATTTACCTTTACGAATACCACTTACTGAATGACGAGTATAACGATTGGAGATTTTGCCCCATTTGTTATGGTCGGTGTAATCTTTGGCATCTGCTCCCGTTGGCAGTTCAGCCTCTGTTCTTGTAACACCGTCATTAGCATTATTAACTCTTACGAACTGGTCTAAACCATTAGCGTATTTATGACGCCAATCATCATCCCAACGAGGATTAGCACTACTTTCAATGTCGTCCATATGACGAGCCTCAACCGATTTAAAACTGTTGTATAACTCACAATGTCTATTAAATTGGTCAATGTCTTGAACTAACTGACCTCCTACAGTACATCTATACCGGTTGAAAACTCCGTGTAATCCCGTAAGTGGTCGTAAGAACTGAGCATCGGTATCACCGTCGTTTTGAAGATTAGCAAATAAACGAAGACTTGATAAATCTAGATAAGTTCCATCTTCGCCTGTAACATAAAATCTAATGTTTTTGTTCCCCGTGGCACTTGTGTAAATATTGCTACCTGATGGAAAATAATTGACGTGTCGTCGGTCTGTTACATACTGCGCTGTTTTAGGTAATCCAAAGTCTAAGGCTGGGCTCATAACATCACTCGCTTCTGCTACTAAATTATCCATGATTATATAAATTAGATTAGATATATTTATTTTTTATATTTCTTTTTGTTTGATGCTTCGGGTGGCAAAATCTTTTTAGTTTTAATATCATGATTTTTTTATACTAATTTGTTGCTTTTCTTCCAACATATCTTTTATACTATTATAGTCTTTTTTGTTAATATCATTTTGTATTATACTATTTAGTTTGTTTGTTTTACCGTTTAAGATTAGTTCCTTATATGGTTTGTAAATATTATTTTTGTTCATATTTAAGTATATAAGACCTTATAAATTAATGGAAGGATTATTCATAGGAGCAACATTGGGTGTAATTGTTCCAATAAATATTGGTTCCATAATAAGAACTTCAATGTGTATTTATGAACTTGGTTGTGATATCAAAAAATATTTGTTATATAAAAAGGTAAAACTAGATTTTGAATTTGACACTGAAAACAATTTATTAAACATTGCTACACCAGAAAACTTACCTAAAAATATGTCAATAAAGTATGAAAACAACGGTATAACATATAAGGAAATTGTGCGTTTTGAAGGTGATGAAAAATGTATTTATCGTTTGAGAACTTATAAATCAACAACTGAGGATAATGTTAATAATTGGTCTTATTATATGAATAATGGTAGTTTTTATACATTTAAGTCTTTTTCCTATGTTTATGTTTGATTTTGTTGTTGTATAGTTGTTTCGTTAGGATGACTTGTTACACCCATTGTATTATCCTCGCCGACTCTAAATGTTCCCTGTGTTTCAAAATTATGAAACCTATGTGCTTTAATAGGATTATTAGTTCCTGTTTCTATTTTAATGGCATCTCTATCCAAAGCACTAATGACATCTCCCCTATTTGAAAATCTTAAATGATGCGGGTTTTTACCACCACGATTACCAAATGCTATAAATGGAGCATTATAGGTAGTTGTAATATATTTTTGATTATTCCTGTTATTAATTTCCTGAAGAACCGAACTGCCTAAGGAATGACCAACAAGACGCGTAACATCCGGGTTTTTCTCTAACTCACTCGTCATAACATCTCTGTATTTATCTGAAAACTGTAAATTATGGGATGGAATTAAAAATATATCACTGAATATATCATTAACTTTATTACTAATGCCACTTTTACCACCAGTGCCTGAAATGTATAATGTATTACCCGACCTAAACAATCCAGTATTATTAGCGTATGCTGTTTTCAACCCTTCTACATCATCTATATAATTTTTATTTTCAACATTAACAACTTCTCTATATTTAGGATTTTGTAGCGCTTGCTTGCTGTTAAAGTGCGCGTTGAAATCGTCTGCCCTTGATAATAGTCTTTTCTTCTTCTTTTCATTATCACCCAACTGTTCTTGAATAAATTCTCTTGCTGGGTTAAACTGAATATTGTTTCTTACCCTTCCCTGTAATGACTGTAAGAAGTCGTCAGTATTATTAACTCTACCTGTTCGTGCTAAACTTTGTAAAACTTCTGCTATTCGTATTCCTGCCATTATTATAATTTAATTTATAAAAATCTCAATATATTAATAATGTTAAGCAATCGTAAATTAACTTATAATAAAGTTTATGTTGATAGTCAGAAAAGACTGCCACAAAGCGAGAGTAGTAGCGATTTTATAATTCAAATGAATGAAAATTTGGAAACACACCCGAACACCGTTATGTATGTAATGGATGAAGTTATACCCCAGTCGTATTATACTACCCCTGAAGGCTTTTATCAGTTTATGTATGTAATAATTTATAATAGTGGTGATGGTAGTGTTCAAGCATATTTAAAAATTGATTTGAAAAACCAAGTCTTCTTCGCTTCTCAACTAGTGGGTAGAATATCCAACTTATTAAGTCAAGAAGCAGTCAGTCAAAGTCTCCCTTCAAATCTCTTCACTTCAAGCTATGACAGTGACCAACGACGAATGATACTAAATATTACTGATAACACCTACAGTTTCAAGGTGCCGACCGATAAGGAATTACAGGAAAGCACCATATGGAGCGGTAATATGCTAGAAGACCCGATGAGTGTAAATAACTTAATAGGTAATTATGAAGCAACGGTGCCAACCAATACAACATGGACGAGCGGATTGATGAACCTTAACCCATTCAACTCGCTATTTATAGTAAGCACTGAGTTAAGCGATTTTCATTATTCGGCGCCCGACGGATATAGTAATAGTATTATCAAAAAAGTGAATATGATGTTTAATGTCGGAGGCAGAACTGTTTCAACATCGCCACCTTTAGTTAATGACTGGATTGATGTTTCAAATAGGTCATTAAAACGCTTAAGATTTAGAATTACCGACGCACGAGGTAAAACGGTTAATCTTCATAACGCCCCTGTTTCATTTACTTTATTATTTGTTAATCTTTGATGGTTTTTACTAAGTCTTTAAGTGTCTATTTATTTTCTATTCACTTAAAATAGAAATAATATAGAACAATATATATTATGGCCGATGAGGATATTAAAAATGAAGTAGGCGACGATAACATAAATGAAGAAGCAACTGAACCAATAACAGAAACCAAGATTGAAGCAATACCCGAAGAACCAATTAAAAATGAAGTCAAAACCGAAGAAGTAGCACATGAACCAGAGTTTAAAAATAAAACGGATAGATTAAAAAATAAGAAAGTGAATTGTAAAGATTGTGGCACCAATGTTACATTGAAGACGTTAAGATACACACATAAATGTAGCAAAACTGAGGATAAACAAGTGAAACCAAAACCAAGAGCAAAGCCTAAAGCAGTATCAATAACACCACCGATTAACAATGAAGTTATAACAAACGAAGAACCCGTATATATGAAACAAGTTAAACAACAAGTAAAGGCACCAGAACCACCACCAATTGTAAAGACACCGCAAGAAATTATTAATGAAAATTTTATGTTAATACAACAACAATATATTAATCAGAGAAGAGAGAAAGCAAATAATTTAGTTCAAAGTATGTTTTCAGGAGGATTAAGAAATAAACGCCGATAATAAAAATCTAATATATTATATAAATGTTTTCTAAAAAGTATAGCAAGAAGTTGAAAAAGAACCAACACCCTGATGATGTTAAAGGTTTTAAGATTAATATAGTCCTTTTGAAATGAAGGATACACGATATTTAGAACATTTAAGAGAACATCAAAAGTTAAGAGAAGCTTACGAGGGTAGTATTCTTAAAAGAAACGAACTACTGGAAAGTAACAAACGAAAAGTTATCAGAATGAACTAGACCGTTTAATGAATGAGTTACATCGTCCTAACCTGCCACATTCAAGCATAGAGCATATGAAAAAGCGCATTGAAGAACTTAATAAATCAACGTTTGTATAATTATTTTTATCTAAATATAATTATATAAACTAATGACAACTACAACAGCAAGGTTTGAAATAGTTAATCCTTATCAAAAATACGGGTTAAAAAGAAAGCCTACCTTCAATGAAATTTTAGGATTATTAAGTGAAGACCAAAAACTTTTACGACCATTTCCAGACAGAACAGCAACACAATTTAGAAACTCACCACAGGGTAGTTTCTTTGATGGAAGCGACCACGTTGAATTATTAAAAGAACAACAGAACAGAGTATTAGACCGACAGATGAGAGAAATGTTATTAAGAAGACAAGCGCAACAAAATGGCGGAACTTTTCATTTAGATAGACACAATGACAGTTTTACATCTGAGCAAAGCGTCTCGGATTCTGGAATGATGACACCATCGGATGTAAGTTCGTCACAAATAATTTATCACGCAGACGCACAAAGAGAATTGGAGCAACGAGCAAGGGGTTTAGCACAAAGACAGCAAGAAGTAGGGCAAAGGCACGGGGAAGCAGTTAATAGGTTGAATGACACACTGACTAGAAATATGCTAAGGTCGGGCTTTAACGATTTACGGGGAATGCCAGAAGAAGAACCATTACAAGGTGATGTATCAGAAGAAGAGTTAATACCAGCGGAAGACGACCAACTACCAACATATCAAAGGGGAGTGTTTAATTTTGATAGTGACGCTTCTAAAATTATGTTAAATAATGATATTACTTTTGATGATTTGATGTTTCAATTGTTTTATAGAGATTTATTGACAGATGAAATAAAGGAACAAGTAAATGCCGAACCGAATGACATTAGAAAAAAACAGTTTTTATCAGGCATTATACAAGGAATGATGAACGAAGGCAGATGGTCAGTATTAGCAAATCCAAGAAAATTAAAGTCTAAGCAGAATGAATGGAAAAGCATGAAGAGAAGCCAAGCAAGTAGTAGCAGTGGTGGTGTTGTTCGTCAGTTTTTAGCAAGCGCAGGTTCGGTAGGCATTGATGTCGCTAAAACAGCATTACAAGAAGTAGGTAAAGGTTTAGCCAAAGGTGCCGTTAGTAGTGTTACTGGCGTTGATTTAGTATAATATAATATATACAGATGTATAAACGATTAAACTTATATAAAGAAAAACTACCAAAAAGGAAAAGGAGAGCATCCGATGATGATGTTTATATTAGAGGTATGTTTAATCCGTTTTTAGATACTACAGGTTACGATGTTGAAGTAATACAGGAAGAAGGTAAAACAACAGCAGAAAAGGGCGTATTGGCAGATTATCCAGATTTTGAAGGTATAGGCTGGATATTTGATAGTGAAGTTAAAGATTATGAAAATTTGTTAAAGGATAGAAGAAACAAAATGACACAAACTTTTAGATATATGTTGAAACAGAACAGTATGACATCATCATCGGAACCATCGCCACCTAGTTCAATGCCTAGCGGATTACCTAATAACATAAGTAGAAGCACTTCTAAATCGTCTGATACACCACAACAGAAATCGCAGATGATGGAAGATTTACGACGGTTGAAAGAGTTTTTCGGCTTTGGTAGGGAAGTTAGTAAAGAAAGTAAGGAAAGCATAGAAGAAGAAAGCGAAGAAGTAGAAGCAGTAAGTAAGAAGGATTCAACACCTCCACAGTCCAGTAGTAGTTCATCGTCAAGGCGCTCAAGTAACCCAAGTCTTCCGATTTATCCTAGTGTTACCCCGCCCGAAAGCGTAGCAAGTTCTAAACCACTGAGCATAAATAGTTCATTACCACAGAGTGTAAGCAGTTCAAGAAGAAGCAGTAACAGCGCGCGACCATCAACGATATTAAGCAGTTCAAGAAGTGTAGCATCAACAATAGATTATAATTTTAATCAATAATTTTCTAATGTTTATTAATGGTAGAAGTAATAATTAAAAAATCAAAAAACCCTAAAAAGAAATATGATGCGATTATTAATGATAGTAAAACAGTCTCGTTCGGTGCTAGTGGATATAGTGACTTTACAAAGCATAAGGATGAAGAGCGTAAAAAGAGTTATATAGCAAGACACAAACCAAATCAAGACTGGAAAGATTATAAAACGAGCGGGATGTGGGCAAAAAATATTCTGTGGAACAAGCCAACTATTGAAGCATCAGTTAAGGATACAAATAGAAAGTTTCCTAATTTGAACATAAAACTAAAAAAGTAAGATAAACATTAACAAATACTTAATGTTTATCTTGCCGAACAATTACATAATTTACACCAAGTCTCGCAGTTATCTTTGTAATGTGGGACTTCGTTGTTTAGTCTTTGTGCTGTTATGTTATTAGTTAAGTAACCATTAGCAGTATCAAATTCAAAGCGACAACCGCAGTTCTGACAATTTCCGTTTAATCTCTTCATAAACCATTCAACATCAACATATTTTGTCTCATCTATCTTTCTATTCTTTGCTTCATCCTGTAGTTTATAGTTCTTAATTTTATTTGTTAGGTATCGGTGTAGATTTTCTTCGTTTAGCTCTCCGTCATTAACAGCACCTTCATAAAACAAAACATCATTAAAATCCGTGCTTCTCGTTAAGGCGCACCATATCCACTCACGGCTTACTAAATACGACTTCTCCCACTCGTGGATAGTGATTTTACCTTTGATTGATGCCCCCTGTGCCGAATGGCAAGTGGTACAGTAGTCGTATCTAAAATTATTATCTAAAGTGTAAATGTCGGTGGTGTATCTATCTTTTGATTTTATGTTCTCTAAGGTAACTACATTGCCTGTTATATTAACGATTTTAAACCGATAATTAACATTGAATTTAGTGCCTCCTACCTTCTTATTACTTCCTACATATAAGCGTCTCCCCTACTTCGTATTTGTCAGTTTTACCTAGATTGTTTCTAATATAGGTGGATACATATTTACATCTTATGTTGGTGTATGCTATGTTCTTCTCGGACGCCATTAGGTCGGCAGTCGTTTTAAAATATTTCCTTACAAACATTGTTATAGGAATGCGGTTTATCCACATGTCGTCAAACATACGGTTTAAGGTGTTGCGGTTCTCGTTTGCTTTTGGGTCATCCTTCGCCCCTAACCTCTTACAAATCTTAAGCATCATATTATATTTAAATATTTGGTTGATACAGTCGTCGGCGTATTCATCGGGCTTTCTGGTGTTGGTTAGGTCTTCAATCGGGGGCAGTTGTTTAACGTCTCCCGCTCCTATGATAATCTTATCGGGGTTATGTCTTACAAACTCTCGTATTCTATTTAATATATACAGACTGTTCATATAAATCTCATCAAACACTATACAGTTAAATTAACTATAGTCAAATTCTGGCAGTTTCTCCCCATCGCCAACTGGAATAGCAAAGAACTTATTTGTAGTGATTGCTTCATCGTCTATATTTTGCGATAAGCTGTTCTGGGGCACTACAAACAATGTTTTATAACCTAACTTGCTGAAATGCTTTGCTATATGCGATTTACCACCACCCGCGTATTTACTTCTTATAATAAGTGGGCTCTTTTGAGTTATT
Organism: Symbiodinium sp. CCMP2592; assembly: GCA_905221615.1. Taxonomy (NCBI): domain Eukaryota; class Dinophyceae; order Suessiales; family Symbiodiniaceae; genus Symbiodinium; species Symbiodinium sp. CCMP2592. The sequence continues at coordinate 17,106 of CAJNDT010005978.1, forward strand.
TGTTTTGCTATGCTTTCGGTGTCCCACTCGTCTTTAATTTCTAATGTTTCGTTGGTATATTCTGGTATAGTTGTTAATATGTTTTCTTTCATTTTGTGTTGCTCTGTCGGTGGGATTATTGATTTACCTTTTTCGTGTCGCCATCCTCCGATATTATTGTTAAATGTTATTGCTTTCTTTGCCTTGCTTAAGTGCTCGTGCCTAATTACAAAGGCATCGGTTTTAACACTCCATACATCAACACCGCCATTTACTAATTTGGTATAGTCCTCTTGAATTTTACGATTATGGATTTGAAGTAGTAACTCCTTTATGTAAGTATATCCGTTTCTTAATGCCACCCTATCGGTCACCGTTAAGCAGTAATATTTTCTGTCCAATTCCTTGTCGTCTTCGTCGTATCCCGTGATTTTATTAATTTTTCCTCCCACTTCTTGTTGATAATACAATGCTTCCCTTAAACCGTCAAAGGCAAAGCTTTTTGAAGATTTGTTCGTTCCCTTCTCTAGCAATCCGAAATTTACATTTGCTATAAGCTTTTTGATTTTAGCATCTTCTGGGTAGTGGTCTGATATTTCGGTTGCCCATAACTGTTTAATAAGTTTCGTATAATCCACCTTATATACTCTAGAAGGCTCTTTGTAATGTAGGATTTCGCATTTATCGGCGTAGTGCTTTAAAAACTTACCATATACTAAACAATGTGTCTTATTAAAAAACAATACTTGTTCTTTAGGCTTCACTAAAAACAAAGTCAGTTCGTGAAACTTGCTGTAATCGTGGGTTTTGTAATTAAAATGCTTCCATATATCAAACTGATTAAAGACAGGGATTTCAGTAATTTGGTTGAAGGCGTGGGTGTAAGCTTTTCTTACATCTATTTCGGTTGTTGTTTCGGGCATAAATCCGTATTTGTCGTATTTCTCGGTTCTTTGGTTAAACACCTTGTAGAATTTATCTAATTCTCCCACTGGCGGGATTGTTCGGCATTCCTTAAGAATTTGTATATCAGTTTCGTTGTAATAGGATTTATGTAAGGGGTTAAATAATGCTTTGTTGAATTCATACATTGCTTTAGACATATTGTTATAAATCTGTTCCGTTCTTACTGTTATAGTTCCATCAACGGAGCTTGTCACTAGATTTTGGGTTTTAATCCTGTATCTTATGTTCTTCTTTTTTATGTAAAATTTGAAATACAAATCAGAAACGATACAACCAGTAAATCTCACTTGTGGCTCATACCCTGCCATCTTGCTTTCATAAAACAAACGTGTTAAATCATTGCCATCATATATTAGTGTATAGTTGTCTTTCTCCCTGAATTTCTTAAGGTCATCTAAGGACTGTATCATTTTGCATTCAGTGGGTTCGTCATTTTCGTTTATGTGGTAATCTGGGGAAGCCTTAACCGATACATCTTGATTCTCGCAGATTGCCACCATCTGCCTTAACATCTGTAGGTTGTCGTTTGCTGTGTAGATATGATTGTTTTTAACTAGGGCGTATAATGTTGGTATATGGTGGTTGTATTTGGTAGGTGAGTATTTGAAAATGGGCTTTATGAAGGAATTGAATATCCTTACTTGAATGCCGTAACGTTCAAACACTGGCACCATATCCTGTATTGATGCCCCGTTCGTTTTGAAATCGTCTTCTGTCTTATTCATCAGTTTTAACATACTTTCTTTTGTTAATCTGTTCTTTTCCCTTCGCTTCTCGCCCATTAGTGTATCCTTATACCAATCGGTTATGGTGTTAAACCAGCACTCGTTTTCTTTGTAATGCTTTACATTTATTGCTTCCTTAAAGGTTTCAAACTCGGGGTCTAAAGGCGTTTGAATGTAGATGTTATACATACTTAAATTAGCGGTATTTGTTAGTTTCTCCTCTTCCGGCTTAAAGTCTGTATCGCCATCTACTCGTTCAAGGCTTTTAATCTGAATACATTCCATATACTGCTCTGTGTGAAACAAATCGTCTTCTAAAACTGGGTCTGTGTTGAAGGTATCCATTAACTTTTTGAAGATGTTTTTCGTTTCTTTCTCGTATCTAAAAATCCGCTTCCCTACCAAATCCTCTATGTATCTGGTGGATGTTACATTTGCGCTTTTAGGTTCTTTCCAAAAATAAATTAAAGGTCGGCCTTTTGAGTCCTTGAAGGCGGTTTTAATAGCGTTGTCTTTTTCTAACTTTAGCTTATAAAACATTACATCTATAGAGTAGATGCTGGTGCTATTTCGTCTTTTGTTGTCCTTCTTTGCTTCCCGCATTCTTTGCCCGAGTGGTTCTTTGTCGTGGTGTTTGTCGTGGATTTTGTCGTATGCTTTGTTTGCCTTTGTCTTTTGTTTGTCGGTTTTTGCGGTTATAAACTGTCTGATTAAATTGTCCGCGGTGGTGAATTGCGCTATTTTACGGTCTTCATAAAAGTTAATTAGATTTTGTATTTTTTCTCTGGTGCCTTGTGTTAAACGATTCTTGTAGTTGTCGTAGGTTGTTTGTAGTGCTCTCGTGTTACGCTTAATATTTTTGCTCATATACAATATAATTACAATATAAATTAAATATTTTTTAAATAGTTTTTCTAAAGATTTTCGTGTTGTGTTTAGAAACTTATTTAAAGAAATAGTATAAATATATAGTATAGTAATATGACACATTTCAAAAGTCCCGAAAGGCTGTATTATAACAAGAGGAAAGAAGACGAGCAGTTTATGCTGAAGAAGCGCGAAGCAAGCTTAAGGCACAACCAAAAAAAGAAACTTAAGGAATACATAGCGGAGAATAGTTTAAGTGAAGAAGACTTAACACCAAGTCAGATTAATGAAATCATTACAGATAAGAAACCTAGCGGAAAGAAACGTGGAGCACCCAAATACGATATGAACGAATATAAAGTGATTATGCCCAATGCTGTATAAAATGATGATTTAATTAATTATATTAAATCATTATTTTGTGTTACTTATTTATATGAGCGAGAAGCAGAAAATAATCAATGATGTATATTTTGATAGAGCGGGGTTTGGCAGTAAATCCAGAACACTAGCTGAAGCACGAGAAAAGGACAAAACTATAACAATGGGCGATATTAAAGAATGTTGAACAAAAAAGAAAGCCGGTAGGTCAAAACAGTTTTATCGCCCCTCATTCCGCATACGAGTATCAGATGGATTTGTTTTTTTATAAACGATTTGGATGAACAAAAGTTTAGGGTAGGTGTTTTGATGATTGATGTTTTTGATAAGTTTATGTATGTCGTGCCGATAAAAAGCAAACAAGAAGGAGATGTAGCGAGCGGAATGATTGAGTGTTTAAACAAGATGGGTAAGAAACCCGTCATAATTTATACAGACGACGAGGGAGCATTGAACAAGGAGGCAATACAAAAGTATTTGAAGGATGAGAACATAGAACATCATAGAACGAGGGCGCACCCAAATTTTAGCGAAAGAGCCATCAGAACTTTTAAAGATATGTTGTATAAGAGAGTTGAAGCAGATGAGAAAAAAGGAAAACAAAACATCCAATGGCCAGACTACATATTAGAAATATTATTAACCTACAACAATCAAATGAAGCACTCAGCAACGGGATTTACACCGAAAGAAGCCCGAAAGCCCAGTAATCAATTCAAAGTGAAATTAAATTTAACAATGAAGGGAAAAAGAACCGTGTTTATCCTGAATTAGATGTAGGGGACGAAGTTAAGATATTTAGGAAGCGAAAACCAAATGAAAAAGAAAGAGTGAGCAACTGGTCACAGAATATTTATACCATTGAAAATATTGAAAATAAGTTAGGGCAAAATTTTTACAGAGTTGAGGGCAATAATAGGCAGTATTTGCGGTTTGAGTTGCTGAACGTTTGAGGGCTGCTTGGCACTTATTCCGCTAGAAGACTTTTGTTCGGATGGGTTTGCCGCTTGTTCTGCGAAGGCTTATCGCACTCATTGGCATCTCTTGCCAAAGCAAACGAACTCATCATCTGCCCACACGGCACAAGTGTGAGAACCGCCCGTTGAAACTGCCAAAACTTGTCAGGGATCTGCCGGCACACCACACTGCCCGTTGTTGTTGAATCCAATGCAGACGAGCTGACCATCTGAGCGCACTGCACAGGTATGATGAGAGCCCGCTGAGACTGCCACAACTGGTCCCAAATCTGTCGGCACATCACACTGCCCATCGTCGTTCCTTCCAAAGCAGACGAGCTGACCATCTGCCCGCACTGCACAGGTATGATAAGAGCCCGCTGAGACTGCCACAACTGGTCCCAAATCTGCCGGCACATCACGCTGCCCATAGCCGTTCGATCCGAAGCAGACGAGCTGACCATCTGCCCGCACTGCACAGGTATGATAATTGCCCGCCGTGACTGCCAAAATTGGTCCCAAATCTTCTGGCACATCACACTGTCCATAATCGCCAATTCCGCCGCCCCCCCAATCAATCCGGTTAGTGGGTCCAAAGCACATAAGATCACCATCTCTTCGCACTGCACAGGTATGAAAACCGCCCGCCGAAACTTCACGAACTGGTCCCAAATCTGCTGGTACATCACATTGTCCTTGGCCGTTCGATCCGAAGCAGACGAGCTGACCATCTGTCCGCACTGCACAGGCATGATAGCGGCCCGCTGAGAAATCTACTGGCACACCCCACTGCCCATCAACGTCCCTTGCAATTGCCCCTCCAAAGCAGACGAGCTGACCATCTGCCCGCGCTACGCAGGTGGAACCAAAGCCCGCTGAGACTGCCACAACTGGTCCCAAATCCGCCGGCACGTCACACTGCCCACAGTGGTTCAATCCAAAGCAGACGAGCTCACCATCTGAGCGCACTGCACAGGTATGACCCTCGCCCGCTGAGACTGCCAAAACTGGTCTCAAATCTGCTGACAACTCACACCGCGGCTCAAAGCTGAGCGCACTGCATCCTAACAGGCCATTCTTCCTCACTACACGCTTGCTGAGTGCGGAAGTCCCTGTCCATCTATGCATATGTTGGGACGAGCCCTGGAGCTGAAGCCGTGGCCGCGCGAAACGTGACTGAACCAGCACCTGAACACCCCAGGAGCCAGGGCGTACTGTAAGAAACGCCTGCAATGCCAGCGTGGGCAGCCAGGAGAATATGGCAAGTGCCAGGCCAGCCTTTATGATCGTCAAGAAATTCATCCCGAAATGTTCTTCAGAGGGGCCGGCTCAAAGACTAAAGTCTAGACAAGCAGTTCTCTACGATGCCATTGAGAGAAGCTGAAACATTCCCACGAGCGTGACGCAATTACACTTTAGTGGTTGCAGATTAAAAATAATTTCATTGTTGTTATAACCTTCTTCCTAAACCTTATTCCTAGCACAGTCAAATTATTTAAGAAGACCATTTCCATTTTCAAGGGTTAGGGATTTCGGGTTGATACTATCGGGTTTTCTATGGGAGTGTGGGTGTATGGAGTTTAGAGTGGGTTTTTCCATGTGGTGGTGTATGGGTCTTCTGGTGGTTCCATCATATGGGTTTTTCCTATGGGTATTTTGGTGAGGTTAGAACTGAGGTATGGGTTGTTATGATTTTGGTGCTAGGGGGTGGGGCATGGTTAGAAAATGGAAATGGTATCTGCTAACTTAATTTGGGTTTGAGGGTCTAGAGTTTAGGGTTTAGGGGCCCTTATTGCGGAACTTATAAACTCAAGGTCTCAAACATCTAGAAGATGGCATGCTTGTAGTCACTTGTAGTAACTCAAAGTACGCTCCTGAAAAAACTTAGGTTGATTTGAAGGCAAAGGACGGACCCTTTGGAACATGCATTCTGACAGTGAGACTGACCAAAACGGGAACTGAGATTGGGGTTTTCCGTTCGGAAGAACTGCCACCTGAAGCGACGGCTTCCATAGCAGGGTTAAGGGGTGCAGGACTTGGTGTCTTAAGGGTTCAAACACAGCTCAATGTTGAGCTGCAGAACCCACCCCTAAACCACTGAACCCACCTCACAACTAACACCAAAGGAAACCCTCGATTCAACAACCCGTACGATGTAAGAACTTACACCCTGAACGCGGAGCAATGACACAGGTACCTGGCTCGCAATCCTTACCAGTACCCAGAAAACTGATTTTAAGATAACAGTTTTTGGATCACTTCTTCTTCTGTTTCATGGCTTCGACGATCTTCTTCTGACCTGGGCTCATTGCCCAAGAACGGCTTGGAGGAGGGGGGGGGGTTCGGCGAATGAGTCTGCGTGTACCGTATATGTATATGTAGAGGTATATGTATATGCATGTGCACGTGTACGTGTGAGTGTAGGTGTAGGTCCACTTAATACATGTACACATGTATATGCACACGTACATGAACTATTGTTCACATGTTGGTTGATATATACATACATACATATAATGTATCTCACCTAGTTGTCTATCAATCAATCAACCAATCCATCCATCAAGCAATCAATCAATCAATCAATCAATCAATCAATCAATATCTATATCTATATCTACCTTTGTATCTATCTATATATATATATATGTATATATGTATATACACACGTAATATGCATGCATGCAGGTACGCACACACGCATGCATGGACCCACGGACACACGGCCGGCCGGACGGACGGACGGATGACCGGATTAATGGATCATGGATGGATGGATGGATGCATGTATGAATGACATTCAGTACGTATGTGTGTATGCATGCATGCATGTATGTAGTTTAAAGTATGTATGTAAGTGTTGAAACTGAGTGTGACAAAGAAGCCTGAACTGCAAAACACCCTGGTCCTAGGCAGGAACCTTGCGGTAAGGAGTTCCGTGGTAAACCAGCTCAGAGTTTCGGGTGTAAGGACTCAGCAACCAGGCTAAAACCCAACCTTCACTTCACTGGCACCATTGTCCATGCCACCCAACTGACTCAAGTGATTCCAAGTACATAAGTTCTCGTTCGATTCGGAAGAAATGTGCCTTGAGCCCTAAATCCCCAAAAGACCTCAAGGGAAAACGCAAGCCCCAGACAGAAGGCCCACATGCCACAGAACAGCCCCTATACCTTGACCTTCAGCACACCAGCGCACCGAATCCCAACTAGAGCCCTAAAACATGTAAGCTCGAAAAACCCTTTCCTTACAGCCTTCTGAGCCCTTGAGCCTTGAGCGCGAGAAATCACAACTCACCCCCTTGTAACCCTGACAAGCACCACATGGCATAAACAGCAAAGGCATAAGGATAGGGGGCCTTAATACCTGTGATAAGGACTTAGTAAGGCTATTCAAGGAAGTATCGTCCCAGTGACACCCCCAAACCCCTAACCCCTAAACACCCCTATAGCCACTAAACCCCCATATAGCCCCTAAACACCCAAAGCCACAGTCCTACAATGACAAAGCGGCTCTCCAGGACGTTGTAGACTTGGTAACCCTTGCCTTCTGCTCCTGAAGCCTCGAGAATGAACTACGCTTCTTGGGACGCGCGATCAGGATGGGCTTAGGCTTCAGGGTTTAAGTCTTGGCTGCCGGGCTATAGCTTTTGAAGCTTGGTTTTGTGTTTAGGGCCATAGCATACGTATGATGTCGCTTGAATAAGGCTACAGTGCAGCCAGAATGTAGCTATGACTAGACCCAAGAGTAACCTAGGATTAAAAGGTGCCCTTTTTGGTTTAAAGGGGCTTATCAGGGAATCTGAACCCTACAAAAATTGAATATAGGGGCCTGCTCTAGGTCTTAGATGATGTATCGACAGTCCAAGCTTGAGATTTGGGTGGTTGTCAAAATTAAGGTCCCTTTATGGGTCCTTATTGTAGACCGGCACCTGATGATTGGGGTACCCGAAAAGGGCCCACAATCTTGACCCTAAAACCCTACACCCTAAAACCCTAAACCCTAAAACCCTAAACCCTAAAACCCTAAAACCCTCAAACCCTAAACCCTAAACCCATTTGGCAGCCACCCATTTAGAGCCTTGAGCTTTTCGCCTTGCACGCCAACCTCTTCTTCAAAGTCACCGTTTCGAGGGTATTGGACAGCCCTACCCAGACCTTCCAAAATCCCTCAACTAAGGGATATACCTTAAGTTATAATAGGAGCCCTAATATGAATTAAAGCACATTCCTTAATTAGCACCAGCCCCGCAAAAAAAAAAAACACCTGAAGCTTAATCCGTGCAGCCGGGCAACAAAAGCAGTATGAGTAAAGAGGCTGAAAGTACCGGTGGGGCCGAGGGTTTAGAAGTTTGGGGCTTGGGGCTTGAGGTTCGTGAGGCGACGAGGAAAGTTGTGGGGAAAAGGGTCTGCGCACAGGAGCCTTTTGCAGGTCGCCCCTTCGTCACTGCAAGTGAAGCATCGCTATCATCATCGTTGCCATCATCGTCATCATCGCTACCATTCATCATCATCATCATCATCGTCATCATCATCATCATCATCAGCATCACCATCATCATCGTCATCGCTATCTTCATCGTTGCCATCGTCGTCATCATCGCTACCATTCATCATCATCATCATCACCATCATGAGGGCTCATGGTTCGATGCGGTGGTTTTTTGGTGGCTGGGACCTTAATTAAGGGGTTTTGGAAGGTCTGGGTACATGGTGCACCCTTGCCTAACCCCTGAGCTTAACAGCGGCAGCCTTTACCCCTGAAGCGATAATCCCAGGAGGCTAAACTCTTGAACCCTTGGGCTTTAAGGCTCAAAATAGCCCAAACGCCTTATATAGTATGGTTTAGGGTTTAGGGTTTAGGGTTTAGGGTTTAGGGTGTAGCGTGCCCAAAAGCCTTAAAATACGAGTCTTTAGAGCCTCACGGGTGGGCCTTTGGACTCTAGAGGATTTTAACCCGAAATCCCCGGATCCTAGACTCTAAACCCGAAAACCCCAGAGCGCTACCAGTGGGGCCTGAACCCCAGAACTCTAGAGCCCTTGGACTCTAAACCTCAAAGGCCCAAAATAAAAGCAATCGTGTAGCAAGGATATAGCTATAAGAAAGCTACATACAATAAAACTACAGTACAGCCAGAATACAGCTGTGATAAAGCTATGAAAACATAGAGATCGCTACAGTAAGCCCTCACTATTAAGTAAGGTAAATAAGCCTAAACCTGAAACCCTAAACCCAGAACCTGAACCATTTAAGCACGGTCCCGCAGCCTTGTACTCCAGGAGTTTCGGGTTCCCCTCGGCATCCAAATCGTTCTCATCGAACTCCTTGGGCGCCTTGAACTTCTCAATGTGGTCCACCCTGGCAGGGAAGTTCGTGTTTCGGCGTTGATGTTAAGGGTTTATGTATAAATGTGGTCCGCCCTGATAGGGATAAAAATATTTAGGCTTTAGGGCTTAAATGTGGTCCACCCTCCCTAAACCCTAAACCTTTAACTTAGGGCCAGTTGAGTCGCGCCTTTGCCCTCAACTGGGTTGGAAAGGAGTTGGGTGAATGGCCATCATTTCTACTTGCTTCGGGTTTAGTTTGCTTGGGGCTTTCAGTTGTGAAGCTGAGGGCTTGCAGGGAGTTGCGTCATTTTTCAAAGGGTTTCATGAGGGTTTACAAGAGTACTGAGTCCTAGCGTTCCTAGCGACTCCATCACCCCATAATTGCTAACAACACCGCGAACTATTGGGGGGATCCTAAATTATAATCGATACTCCCCTTGGAACCATAATAAACGTATCTTTTAGCTATTCTCTTGGGTTTTATATGAACAAAAATTTTAAAAATATTTCCTAAGGAGACCACTGAGACCATGGTAATTTGATGTAGAGTCTTCAATGAAAAGGGGTTGGAGTCTCCTGGGTCCAGGGCTCAGGGTTTGGATTCTGAGAAACGCTACTGCCAGAGCCTTAATAGTCAGCATCGAGGAATGGGGGGTATTTTATGCTAGACTATACCATAAATATAGCCAGGAATCCTATTATTAGTGTTGGGTAATTATAATGTACTATAAATGTAGCCAGGAAGCCAATTATTAGTTTTCGGGGTTAACTAGGGTTTTATGCCCCCTGCTCACTGTGCCAGCCTCAATGTTCGCTTGAGCAGTTGGTAACCATTCCTTGGATTGCTTGGACAGAAGGGGTCAAACTTCGCACCCGGTAAAAAAAAGTCAACCCGAAACCCTCAACCGAAACCTAAAACGCTAAACCCTAAACATCAAACTCTACCTTAACCCCAAATAACCTACAATCTTAAAGACTTATATAAGGAAACCACAATAGGGAACCTTTAAAGAGTTAGGTTATTCAGAGTTAAGGTAAATCCTAAACCTCAAACCCCCAAAGCCTACGACCCACGGAGCCCAAACCGTCAAGGATCTTTCAGTGGCATTGGGCTTCGGGAGATCAGGGCAACTTTTTTTACTTTAATGGTTTTGTTGTTAAGGAGCTTGACTGAAGTTGCCATAATGGGGATCTACAGGAAAGAATAGGCTCGCCTTATTATGGCAATTTGAAGTAAGTTCCTTAACAAGAACTCAGCTTAAGGTTGTTGGTCGATGCTTCGCCGTCCCCAAGCTTCAACACCCTTCACACTGACCCCGAAACTCTAAAATGGCTGAGGGTTTAGAGTTTAGGGCTTCGGTTTAGGGTTAACCCTAAACTCTAATCTCTAGGGCAAAACGCTTTAGGGTTGATCCCGGAAGCCTAACGAGGCCAGCTTCATGTTGTCGACGGCGAGGACGGTGCTGCGCTGGTCATCGTAGCAGACAAAGGCAAAGCCTTTGGATTTCCCAGTGCTCCTGTCCCGAACCTTGGTGCTGGATGACACTGCTTAGGGTTTTGAGCGTCTGTACTTTCATGTAAAGGGTCTTGATAATTTACCCTTGCCCCCCCTGTACTTCTACTATACACTCTCCACAGCCCTATTGCAGTCATGAAGCCTCCAAAATCACGCTTTCTCCGTGCATGTTTGGTTACAGGCCACGACCGTGCACGAGTCAACCTTTCCAACCCGTACAGTGGATGTACTTACGATACCCAGAGATTCCAACACCATGTACAGTAATCGAGCCACGAAAACCTACGACGTAAGGTGCATTCTTTTCCACCCAAATTGCATGTTGCATCCTCCCCTGTGGGTGGTGGGTTCGGGTTTGGGTGTAGGAAATCAACCCAGCTGCGCCACCTTTACTTGCGTACTCAAAACCCGCGAAATCCGTGGAACAGTCGACGTTTGTTGCGGCGCCGCAAGGTTGAGGCTCCAAAACTAGGGTTTGTGGGCATATGATATTATAGTTAAGATAAGAGGCCCCCAAAACCTCATTTTCATTGTTTAGGCCCCTACATTGCAGATTCCGCGCTTGCCGCTCCGATCGTGCAGAGACGGGTGGGCGGGAATGCTGGGACGGGGCCGCGGCGGGGGGAAACTGATGTGAACACATGGCACCGTATATGGGTAGTTGTCTAAATTAGGGTCGAACTTAGGCCCTAAACCCTGAACCCTAAACCCCAAACCCTAAACACCCTAAACCCTAAACATGTCTCATGTCAGTTGTCGCTCAGGGGCCATGTGGCAGTCGACGATCTCACCGAACTGCGAGAAGACAAGAACGACATCGCCTTCGGGTTTTAGGGCTTACTTGAAGGATCATGGGACTTAGTAACTAGGGCTATAATTAAGGTAACTATACTTATAATTACTTATAACCCCAATTAAGGTACTTATAACCTAACTTACTAAGTCCCGTGATCCTTCAAGTAGGGTTTAGGGGCTTGGGGTGGATTAATGGGGTTTAGGATTTAGGGGTTTAGGGGTTTAGGGTTGAGGGGTTTAGGGTGTAGGGTGTAGGGCTTAGGGAAGGAACGTACCCAGAGACTCCAATATCCCTTAATTAAGGAATATTCCATAAATTATAACAGGATCCCGAATATGATTTAAGAATATTCCTTAACTAAGGGATATTGGAGTCTCTGGGTAGCATAGGGGCCTTAACAATTGCAACATGGATTTGGGGCATGTTATAATATCATTCTCTTACGAAGCCCCGCTGCGATTCGTACTATTTTTTGACCCGGTATACAGTAGTCATGCTAAGCCGCTTGGGGATCTACGGCACATACAACTTTCGAGCATGTGGTATCCAGATTAAGGTCCTGCACAAGCACCTAAACCGTAAACCCTGCCCCTACTGAACGCCTAGAACCCTAAACCTGAAATCCCAAACGTGAAACCTCGAACCCTGAACCCTTCTACCGCCTTCAGTAAGGCCGTCATGAAGGCCGCCTATGTAGATGTAGGCGGAGTCCTCTGCTTCGGGGATGCCAGGGGTTTGGGGGAGTTTGGAGTTTACTGTTTAGGGCTCCAAGACATTTAGGGCTTGGGGAATTTAAGGCATTGCGGGTTTATGGCATTCAGGGTTTAGGGCATGATTGGGGCATTTAAGGATAAGTGCAGTTAGGGCATTCGGGCTTATGGCATTTAGGGCGTTTCGGTTCGGGGCATTGGGTTTAGGGCATAGGGTTGGGAGATTCGCCATGTTCGGATAAGTAGCTTGGAGGACGAGCTACACCCAGAGACTCCAATATCCCTTAACTAAGGAATATGCCTTAAAATAATAGGAGTTTAAGGAATATTCCTAAATTATGGGATAATTGGAGTCTCTGGGCAGTGTCACAGGCTTTCCTCCTAGCTGCCAAGAACCACAAAGTCACGTGGGAAAGGAGGGTGCGTCTACTGGGTAGCTCGTGTCTAGGAGTTCAGGGGTGAAAGGTTGAGGAGTTTAGGGCTTAAAGTTGCAGGGTTTAGGGTCCGCGAACCCCAAAAATCAGCCCCAAACACTTCATCGGAGAAAGCTGAAGCTTCACAGCTCGGGGTTGAGACTGGCGACACAGGGTCTCGGCCTATGGGGACAAGGCTGCTAAGATAGCGGCCTGAATATGCTATATACCTTAACCTACCAAAACCTACAAAAAAGTAGGGTCCTGATAAATTCCATATTGGGGTGTATAATAAGAACCTACAAAAAAGTAGGGTTTGGTAGGTTAAGTTATATATATATATATATAATATATAATATAATAATAATAATAATAGTAGTAATAATAACCCCCCACCCGCAATTGTATTGGTAATTATTCGGTCCCCCATTCCTGGGGAATCGGAGGCCCGGTAGCCCCAAACCCTACAAGATCTTAGACTCAAACCCCCGACTGTTTGGGGTAAATCCTAAACCCCTAAACCCTAAACCCTTACACAAAAAAAACAAAAGCCCTATACAAAAGTCAAAATCCCTACGCAAAACCCTAAACCCCTAAATCCTCAAGCTACATGCCTCAACTTAGAGTTTCAAGACTTAGTGCCAAGGCTCTGGCTTCTGTGACTGTGATTTGAATCCCACTTACTTCTGGGCCGTACTTCTTACCCAAACTCAGAGCACAAACCCTGCAATCCGAAACAGTAGGACCTTACAAAATCCGCTTAGAGGAACCCTTGCCAAACCCACGAAATCCGCACAAGGCCGACGTAACTGTAAACCCCTGAATGAAGCCGTACAGTACAGAACCCGTGTGATCCCCTGTAGAACCCTTCTGGAAACCCGTATGATCCCTTAGAAAACCCTTCTGGAAACCCGAGTCGTCCTTGTACTGGTGGTGCCAGGAGCGGTTACCCTCGATACCTTCTTTCAGCTCCTTGCGGGTAATCGCTCGCTGCGCGGTGACGTTATACCTCAAGCTCCGGCTTCTTTTGGCTCTGGGGCTTCATGTGTTTTCCGGGAATATAGCTTACTTGCTCAGCATCCTCGGGTAAATATGTGTAATTATCACTGATTATTATAGCCCACGAAAGTTAGAGGCTACTTACTCTACTACGAAGCTCAGGTATTAGGGCTGTACGGCTTCAGCGTAGGGCTTATACCGGATTCGTTGCACGAGTGTTTATGCGAACATGGGCTTTGTCTCGGCTGGTGTTGAATAGCAAGAAGCTTTAGGCTTAGGTCGCCCACTACTTGCGGCTTATAAACCCTATTTTCGAAGATTCCCTCGCTTGCTTCTTGCGCTGAATGGCGTCGTCAGAATTCTCTGAGAGCAGCCCTGCGTGTGCGCACCTCCAGGATGCCGTAAGAAGTGCGAAAGCGTGTTCCGCCGGAAACGCAGTACCACCTCTGCTTCCACGCCACAGACGTTCTGGAATTTCAGATTCGGCTGCTTGGACGGCAAAACTCTGACCGTTCCGCAGGGCGGGTGCTGGCCATCCCGGATCTAGCGGCAGATCTACCAGGTCGTATTTTGGTACCGCAGAGTTTAGGGCCCCTTGGTCTAGAACGTGCTACACCCCACCCATGACCTCTTGGCTGTGACGACTTCCAGACTGAAGAACTCGAAAACAAGAACGTTGGTATCACTCACATCCTCAAGATAGAGCAGTTGAAAAAAAATCCTTCATGATTCCAACTGTATGGCCTCCACTCTAAGCCCTGCAGTCCAAACCCGAAGCCCGACTTTATTACTCCCTTAGCAGCTCAGAGGTCTACACCAATCGAAGGGTATGGCTGTTTGGGACACACCAAACCCACACCGAGCAAAGAGAAAGAATAGGGAAGTACCAGATGAGGGAGGCTGAAAATGAAGGGCGCCTCCCTAAACCCTAAACCCCTACATCTGAGAGTTCCCATAGATTAGAATCCGGAGCTCCAAAAGAAGCCTAGGGAATAGTAGCATGATAAAGCCTAAGCCCTAAACCCTAATACTTACCCTTATATTGCAGATTGCTCAAGCCCTTGATTCTACGAAACCCTGAGCCAGGATCCTTCTGTGAGGGCTAGGGGCGCCTAAGTTAGTACCCTGAGTAGTAGAATCCTTATCATAAAACCCCGAATACGGGACCCCTTATTTTCGGAAACTTCCAAACCCTAAACTTTTACAGAACCCTTCCCAAAGTCGAAAGATCCAAAATTCAGGAATCACAAGTCTTCGTGTTCTACTGAAGATAAGCCCTTAAATGCAGCAAAGGATGCATGGTGCTAGGTTTTTCTGGGCCGCATGGCTCGACCAGAGCACGTACCGCTTGAACCAAGAAGGCTGACGGATGGGGCACCTGGGTTTTGGAAAACGTCTGAAAGAGTACATAGGATCAAAGGGCAAAAGGAGGGACCCTTAACCTATAATGGGCTATACAATGGGTATACAATAGCTATATTAAGGGTATATACCTAGGGGTCCAAATTAAGGGTCCCTCCTTGTACCCTTGGATAGGAGAGTTTGCGGCTCAGAAGTCTGCCTAGAGTCTATAGCTTCTCTAGGGTTCGATGCGAGTGTTTCGTAGGTTTTCTCGGGTCACTCAGCAGTGATGGACATTCACTGACCTCCCAAACCCTGAACCCAACTGCCCCAATCGAATGAAATCTTGCACCTTAAACTGCCCTAAACCTAGAAGCGACGCTCTCTCAGGCCGCCCACATGATTTAGGATTTAAGACTTTGGGGCATAGGCTGTATGTAGCCGGGAAGCATGTAGGGGTTTGTGGCTCTCTGAGTTCTTGGGTTGATTATGGGGTTGAGGGTTTCAGGGTTTGGGATGTAAGGGATTTAGGGTGAGGTTTAGTTGGGGGGTCGGACATTGGGTGTTTTGGGGGTCCACTTTTGTTTCCTGAATAATTACCAATACTATGGGGTTTAGGGTGCATCGGCCACGGTTGGAAAGACAAATGTTGCCACCGATCTGATGCCTCTTAAACACAGCAAGGTTTCGGCTTGGCTCGGGATTTAGTGCTTAAGGTTATCCTCAGTTTGGGGTTTGGGGCGAAGGGATTCACCCAGAGACTCCACTATCCCTTAATTAAGGTATATTCCTTAAACTATAATGGGATCCCTCATATGATGTAAGGAATATTCCTTGATTAAGGGATATTGGAGTCGGAGTCTCTAGGCAGGTGGCAAGATCTCGCTTTGGTATCAACGCAGAAGCATCGTGTAGATCCATTGCGCAGCTTCGCCTGTGAAACCGTGGCCCTTAAGGCACTTTCGGCAAGCGTGCAAGATTCGCACCTTCCTTGGGAAATGACGAGAACTTTGCCTTCAGTTAGGATGCGATGAGAAGATAAGGGCTTCGGATATAAGTTGCTTTCAGGTGGGGGGGGGGGTTAGGGTTTAGGGGGTGGGAATAACTGGGAATGACTTCGGCATCCTCGTCTCCTTCCCAAGCTCAACCTGCCAGTTATTGATTCCCTCAACCCTAAACCTACCTAAAGCGTCTCGTGCACGATTCGGCCGAGAGGCAATGCATCACGCGGGAGACGCCTGATCTTTGAACACAGGATCTCTCCGGGAAGCTTGCTACTCAACGGCTTTGGTCACACCATGGCACCTTCGATCCTGCGACGGGTCGGGTCGGCAGACTGCAAAGGCATTGTAGGTTTGACGGTTTAGGGGTTTCGGGTTTAAGGTTTAGGGCTTAAGGGTCACAGTCTAGGGTTTACGGGTTAGGGGTGAATCGTGCTTGTTCCCAAGTGGAGGGAATATCCTACTTAGGCCTTCGGATGACCCTTTATACTCAGGACTTCGGAACCCCTCTTGGAAACTCTTGTCACGAGGTCTTTTGGTGAAGTCCTGGTTGGTTGCACGGGCACGCACCTAAACTGACCCAAACCACAAATGCAACATGTTGCAGTACAGGAAGACAGAAGGAGGACTGGTAGAAGTGCCTAAACTCAACAACCCTAAACCCTAAACCGAAGAACCCAAGCCCCAAACCCGGTGGAAAGGGTATTCGAGCTGCAGACCCCAACGTAAGTCTCCGATTGGCTCGGATAGCGGCTTCTGATTCTAGGATACCCAGTAACCTAAGAATAAAAAGGCCTCTCTTTTTGGTATTGGGTAACTTTATAAGGAACCTAGGACCACAAAAAGGGAATAAGGGTACTACTGGGCATCCTAGGATTTCATGTTCATGGCTGGGCCTAGCCCTGCTCACCGACAAAATTTCTGTCTGGTTCTTAGTCGGGAATGGGGGAATGGAGTATGGAGACTGTCATTGGGGATTATATAGGGACTACTATAGGGATCCATTCCCCCATGCCCTACTAGGCACCAGACAGATTTAGGACCCAAACAACTGAGGCCTCTACTTGGAGGGGCTGGGGACTTAGTAAGCCGTTTCTAAGTAGGGTTATGATTGGGGTAACTCCATTTAGGGTACTTATAGCTCTACTTAGAACCGACTTTCTAAGTCCCCTGCCCCTCCAAGGAAGACCGGAAGAGCCCTTCTTTGGTTCAGGACCAGTCCAAAACCCCAAACGCCGCATCCTCCTACAGGGTGCTTCTGTTAATCTGATATCCGTTGCTGAAGGCCTTGAGCATCTGACAAAGGCCGACACTGAAAGAGGGGAAGTCGTAATTTGTACAGTGTTTTTGGTAGGGTTTTATCCCTAAACCCTCAACCCTAAACCACTATAAGCTTCGCATGGGATTGGGTGCTGTTTGGACTTAATAGGCCATGGTCGAAATTTAAGGCTGCGGGCATCCTCTGAGTTCAGACGCCCTAACCCTACACCCGAAACCCCTAAACCCTAAAACTGAAGCATTGGGGTTTAGGGTTTAGGATTTAAGGGATTAGGGTTTAGGGGTTAGGGTTTAGGGAACCCCCAAGCCACCCGGCCTTTGTAGACCAGGCAGCTATCAAAGGAGGATTGTTGGCCGCCGCCTGCACCATGCAAGGAAGCGCTGGCTCTGGACCGGATTGATAAACCCTAACACCCTAAACCTTAAAACCTAAAACCTTAACCCCTAAACCCAAGTTCTGGGTCTCCGAACCTGTCCTCTTCTGCATCAAAAGGAAGATATGAGCATCCGGTGCATACAATCATGAAGAAGGTGCTGCTGCCTGTGCTGCTGCTGCTGCTGCTGCTGCTGCAGCACCACTGCTGGTGTGATTACTACTACTGCTAATTACTGATGCTGCTGCCACCGCTCCTGCTGCAAGGCGTCCTTGCATCTCTGCTAATGGCACTACGCTGTTCGGGAGACACCCGGATTGTGTGAAGGTCGGTTGAGGGCTTTGCGGTTAGGCTTGAACCTCTCGTGCGGTTACAGTAAACCTTTAGCTTCCAAGGAAGGGAAGACTGACCTGATATGGTATGTTGTGCCTCTGTGCTGGGGCCCCTGCAGCACTGAAGACCTGAGGCCTAAGTCCCTACCGTATACTGGGATCTGAATAAATCGCAACAAGACTATCTGCTTGTGCTATGACAAATCTTCCCCCAAAACCCTGTTCTAATCGTTACAGCCCCCCTCTGTCAGCTACTTGAAGGATCATGGGACTTAGGAACTAGGTTATACTTACAGTAACTATACTTATAACTACTTATAACCCCAATTAAGGGCTGATAACCTAACTTACTAAGTTCCCTGATCCTCCAAGTAGGGCTCAGGGTTTGGAGCCTCGGCCCATCATCCAAAGCTCGCGACCCTTCTGAGGCTCCGGTGGTATCCGGCCACCAGCCCCAAAAGCACCGTTGGACCTTTAGTTGAGGCTTTAGGATGAGACTAGGGGCCTTTGTCTTTACCGTTGGGTTTTTGGTATAGACGATGTTGTGAGCACGTTAAAAGTAGCATTTAATTCTAGTTTCTGGCGTCCATGTCATGTTGTTCTTTTTTGGTTAGAGGGGGGGACAACTTTTTGTAAAAATTGGCTTCAGGGTTTGGAGATGAGTGTTTCGGTTTAGACTTTGCGGGTTCAGGCCTGCCTAGGGTGTGAAGGTATAACTTCTTGTCTTGATAGGCTGGAAGGTTTGGGGATGAGTGTTTTGGGCTTTCGACCCCCCACCGTAAACCATCCGTAAAACCCCTACACCCCTCAACCCTAAATCCCCTAAACCCCTATCCCCAATAGCTCCTAACAGGGTTGCCTAGGGTGATTCAGGATCTTGAAACCCGTCTGCTGTTTTTCATACGAAGCATGCGGCCCAATGTTGAGAACTTGGATACCATAGGCGCCTTGATGCTTAAATTGCTTAAACTCAGTTCTTGGGGCATCTTACTATTATGTTATACATCATTGTTACTCATCGTTATCCAATATTGCTGATTGTTAGTTAGCTATTGCCGTTCTTATTAGTACTATACTGGAACTACTGACCGTTGGGGCTCCCAGCAATGAGAAAACATGCCTGGACCGGATAACGCCCTAAGGCCTAAACCTAAACCCCAATCCGAAACGCTAAACGCCCTGACCCTAAATCCCCCCAACTAAACCCGGAACCTTCGAAAAACGCCTTGACCCTGAATCCCCCTAACTAAACCCGGAACCGTAGATAAACGCCTTGACCCTAAATCCCCCCTAACTAAACCCGGAACCTTAGATTAAGCGCCTCGGCCCGAAATCCCTAAGCCCGAAATTCTTAAACCCTAAACCCGAAATCCCGAATCCCGGTCCCTAAGCCCGATATCCTAAACGCTTTAAGTCTACTTGGAGGTTCATAGGTAGTTATAAGTAGGGTTATAATAGTAGCTATAGATATAACAATTATTCGAGGACTTATAGCCCCACTTATAGCTACCCATGAACCTCCAAGTAGGTCATGATTAACCCGAAACCCCCAACGCCTTACAGACTCCTAAACCCGAAACCTTGAATGCCTTCACCCTAAACCTACGAAGCCCCAAACCCTACACGCCTAAACTCCGAACCGTTGCGGTTGCAGGGCTTCTAACTGCAAGCAAGCAGCGTCTGATACCTGCTAAAAGCAGGGCTCTGCGACTTCCCACCACGGTTTGGGGTTTATAAGGTTTGGGGTTTATAGGGACCCAAAGAGCACATAGGCAAAAATCAGGATAGGGATATCCCATATAAACCCCCTTATAATGAAGCCCAATAAGGTAGGGATATCCCCCATAAAATGCTTATGCTTATGTGAACTTATGTGCTTTGTTTGGGGCCTAGGGGTTTAAGGTCTCTTGGTTGTTTTTTTAAGGGTGTTAGAAGGGTTTTGCAAAGGCTTTTTAAAGGCTTTAGAAGGGAAACTTACGCTGCTTAGGGTGTCAGGTTCAAAGCTGAGGGTTTAGGACTGAGGATGGTGTGAGGTTTAGGAGTTCAGGATTTTGAATGACCAGCAGCGGTTAGGGCTCGGGGGTTAGACCAAGGACCCTTTCTGCTTCAGCTTCGGCCGTTGTCGGGCTTGTTGAGGCTTGGGGCTTCGAGTCGAGGGTTTAGGGTTTCTGCTGAGCGCGCGGGCCTCAGGGTAAGGATTTAGGGCTTAGGATATGAGCTCGTGTATCTTTGATGGCTTAGGGTTGGGAGCTTAAGGCTTAAGGCTTGGGATTCAGGGATTAGTGTGTGAACTCCGGGGTTCTGGGTTTATGCCTCGGGCCCTTAACCCCAAACAAGAGACCACGCCCTGAACCGTAAGGCATACTTCAAGGATCATGGGACTGAGTCGGTTCTGTTCGAAGGTATATTGGAGTTTCCGAAAATTCGGGGGTACCTTATTTTGGTGTCCTTACAATATGGATCCTACCATTTAGGGTACTATATTAGGGTCCCTATTTTCGGAAACACCCCATAAGCTATAACTATATCCCTACAGATCACCTGGTTGCTAAGCTTCCGGATGCCACCGGATTGGAAGCCAATTGGCTTCTCGTGATGCTAAGGGGCCTGAAGGATTAGATTCTGTCGCGAAACTCTGCGCAGGCTATTTCCAAATCCCAAAGCTTCAACCCGGAGGTTCGAAACCCCAAACCCCATGAGTAATAGTAGGCAAAAACTATAGGTAGAGTTGAAGTTAGGATAACATCGAGTTAGGGTGCTATAACCCAAACATACACCCGACCTACTTCGTCAGAACCGGCCCCCTCTAAAGCCACCGGCCCCGGCTGAAACCTTGTCAAACGCTCCAGTGAACCCCGTAAGAAGATCCCCAGTCACATGATCTTTCAAGCACCAACCTTTTAAACCTGAAATCCAAATCCAAGGGTCAACGGAGGGACCCTTAATAAGGACCCCTAGGTAATATACCCTTAATATAGCTATGATATACCCATTATAGCGCCCATGTTCGGGTAGGGGTCCCCATTAAGGGTCCCTCCTTTTCCCCTTTGACCAACTTAAACTCCACCCCTTCGTATCTTCGGAAGGCCAAGATGCATCAAGTTCGGTGTGGGAATCTGGCGATAGTACCTTATCTTCAACCCAGAGACTCCAATATCCCTTAGTTAAGGAAAATTCCTTAAATTACAACAGGATCCCTAGTATGATTTAAGGAATATTCCTTAATTAAGGGATACTGGAGTCTCTGGGAATTTTTGTCATGTAAGGGTTCCTGTCAGGACTCTGTACGGTGTCTGTCATGGTTCTGGGTTTGTGAATTTAGGGCTCTAGGGCCCACGGGTTTAACAAGCTTACGGATTTAGGTTTAGGGGCTTAGGGTGTATTGCTCGAGGCATTTCGGAGTTTGGAGCTGTAAAGAGGAGTTTGGGGGTACTGGGCGTAGGGGCCCCAAGCCCGAAAAGTTGGCCCTAAGTCTTAAACTCTGTACTCTGCCCTTTTCAGGAGCCCCAACCCACCATGACCTCGACCCCGAAACCCAAAATTCTTAAATCGAGGGCGCCTCCAACACGACGGCACAACTCGAAGCCAAAAGCCCCAAGCCGAGAAACTGCAAGGAACTCTATCCTGGAACAGCCCTGGGAGTCTTCCGGCACCAGCAACCCCACAACCCAGAGACTCCAATATCCCTTAATTAAGGAATATTTCTTAAATTATAATAAGAATCCTATTATAATTTAGGGAATATTCCTTAATTAAGGGATATTGGAGTCTCTGGGAACTTCAAAGCACGTCGTGAAACCTCAGAGGGCTCAGTTTAGGATGCTTGTGTTTGCCTTCGTGGTGGGTCTGTGGCTTAGGTTGCAACCCGTAGCCTCTAAACCACAAAGACATGGAGGCTCTACCCAGCGACTCCAAGATCCCTTAACTAAGGGATCTTCTTTAAATCATACTAGGGATCCTACTACAATTTAAGGAATAGTCCCCTAAACCCTAAAGCCCTAGAGGCCCACCGGCCTGGGTCCCCACAGGCCTGGAAGCCGGCTCTGAAACCCTTGAACCCTTCACCCCAACCCACCCCCCCCGGGCCCCCGTTTAGGGTTTATTTTGTTCGGGGTTTAGGGTTTAGGGCTTAGCTTAGGGTTTATTTTGTTTGGGGTTTAGGGTTTAGGGCTTAGCTTAGGGTTTATTTTGTTCGGGGTTTAGGGTTTAGGGCTTAGAGCTTAGGGCTTAGGGTTTATTTTGTTTGGGGTTTAGGGTTAGGGGCCCAAGTCCAACTAAAGGGCCCAACATTCCCAAACCCTGAACGGGAGTGCCTTCACCTCCGAACCCTAAGCCCTTGAACCCATAATCCTTCAACCTGCAAACCAAAAAGACTGCCTTGACTGTCAGCACTAGGGTTCGGGGTATATTGCAGTATAGTAAAGCCCAGATCTATCTTTCATCTCTGATACTCTCAGTTTAAGAATTGAAACGCCCGACATGTTGAAGTGTTCAACCCCAAATCCGTGCGATAGGACCCTCCCGGGGACCCACTTTTCAATGCCTTAAGCCTGAAAAATCCTAGGCCCTGAACCCCTACCGGCCAACCCTGCGGCCCCAAACCCTTAATCCCAGGCCCTAAACGCCTAAACCCAAGGCCCTGAACCCCAAGAGCCCTAAACCCTAAACCCCTAAGCTCCAGAACACCTGAACTGTAAGCCCTGGAGGCCAGCCCCCGCCTAAACTCAAAACCCTCAAGCCCGACCTCACCAAAACCTTAACCCCAAAAGACAAACTCGAAAACACCAAAAGCCTGAAGCATCAAACTTTGAATGATAAGGCTCAGGGTTTTCAGATGTTGATGACTGGTTAAAACCCTAAAGACCTGAACCCTGAACATAGACCCAACCTGCACTCCTAAATGGGAGTTTCCGAAAATATGGTACCCAAAATAGTAGGCTCCTGATTATGAAGGCCCCGAACTAAGGTATCCCTAATTTTCGGGAACTCCCATATCCCCACCCTCTGCAGCGGAGGCGCCCCGAGGGCGGCTTCGAAAGCGCCGAGGAGGCGATGGAGGAGCCTGCCAAGGAGGCGGAGCTCCTCTCCAGAGCGCGTGGCACAACCCTAGAAAATAAATAAATGTGTATATATATATATATATCTTTTCATATATGTATATACATATATGAGAGTTTTAGGATTTGCAGGAGTAGTGCAGTGCTTGAAGGGTTTAGGGTTCCTTGCATGTGCAGAAGGCTTGAATATTGGGGCCTTTGTAATTAGAATGGGGTTTTGGGGGCCCGCCACACTATAAGTAGAATAAGTTAAGGAGCCCCCCAAATAGTATATGTGTTTATTCAGGCCCCTATATTGAACCGCTCAGGCGTATTTGGGGCTACGGTCTCGACATATCACTTTTGGGATTTTAAGAAGGTTAAGTATAGTTAGTCCTGGGTATTCACAGCTCGGTTACCGTGCGGATCCAAGATTCCGCATTCCCAGCCGACTCAATCTTCTACCCTAAGCCCTAACTCGCAAACAAACCGCTGAACCCGCATATAGGGGCCTTAGCAATTGCAATAGGGTTTTGGGGGCCCGTTATATAGTCTATAATCATAATAAGGAGCCCCCAGAATTGTATAGGGCGCCAATATTATCAACTTTCTCCCGAGTCAGTCCTCACGCTTCCAGCGGATCTCCTGGTGGGACAGTTGACAACAATGCCAAAACTATACCCCCCCTAAGGACCATAATAACAATCACATTTAAGTTTTATATGAACAGAAAATGTTCTCTTGGGTTTTATATGAGCAAAAATGAAACATAATTTTCAGGGAGACTATACCCTGGGTTTCGTTTTGCGGGTCGATTTACGGCTCGGGGCTTCGAGTCTGAGTACATGTCTACTGCATAAATGGCTGTCGGATGGCAGATAGCAACACTACTGCTGATGGACAAAATCCTGCATGACCCTAAGGACTCTAAACTATGGGAACTATGGTATATTCCTTATAATGGGTAATGCAGGATTTTGTCCATCGACACAACCCCATGAGAAGTCAGGGTCTAGGTTAACATTTTTCGGGTTCTGAGTACCAGGATGTTGAACCAAAACTTGCCAAGCTTCCGATCACTTGAACCCCGCGGCCGAAAAATCCTAGAATGGTTCAGTTCAGACACCCTATCCAAGGGCAAAAGGAGGGACCCTTAATAGGGACGGTATATAGTAGCTATAGTAAGGTTCTATACCTAGGGGTCCTTACCAGGAGTTCCTCCTTTTACCCTTTGACCGTAAACCCAAAACCCCAAAAGCCCTAAACCCTGAGGGAGTAGCTTACGGTTATCTTTGGTTCGGCGTTAGGTTGAATGTCCCGTAGCCTCCAAGCATTGCACTTTGGGATTTAGGCCTTTGACTGGGCCAACAAAGCCACGAAAGCCTCAAACTCCCAAAAGGCCTGAGAACTCCCTGAGTTTCGGGTTCCGGGCCGCTATCCCCTAAACACTAAACCCTACAGGGAACGCCAGAAAGTTGGAATATGGTTTCAGGGTAGGATACCCTATAATTTACCATAAAGGGTTTAGGATAATCATATTCCAACTTTCTGGCTTTTGCTGTAGACCCAAACCCTAAACCCTAACCGGTATACCCTTTTTCCAAACCTTGGGTTGCAAACGTCCTGGAGCGGTCGGAAGCGACGCTGGGTGGCCGCAAGGTGCGTGCGTAAGGGTCGTCCGGATGGGGCAGCTCTCGGTTGGGATACCTGGCCAGGGGGTCCATTCTGGGGGTTTCCGGAAATAGGGGACCCTAATATAGTACCCTAAATAATAGGATCCTTTAAGGACCACCAAATAAGGAACCCCGAATTTTCGGAAACTCCCATATAGGGCCTCAACCGCTAGAAGAGGGCTCATCTATAGAGTAATTCCGAAGAGGGGTTCTATGCACGAGCCTTACTAACTCGAAAAGGTTGGTGAGCATGCTATAAAATGTGTAGAACTAGGAACCTTAGGCACACCATTGGTAACTATTCAGAAGTGGATAGTAGTGTATGTAGATTAGTGTGGCAGGTTTTCCGCCAAGAGGGCTACAGGGTGATGCCTCAGCGTTGTGAGGGTTCATGTAGGTTTAAAGTTTGTGGTAGGACTTCGCTTGACAGGGTCACAGGGTTAGAGGGGTGCGGTACTGAAGGTTAGGGCTGGGAGTGTTGCAGTTGTCCGGGTGCCGTCTCCAACATGCCAGGTTGAGTAAGCGAGCGGGACAGATCCCACCATACAGTCCCAGATGTAAGCCCTAGGTTGTCAAGACCTCCAACCCAGCTAAACAAACCTTACTTCCAAACCCTGAACCCTACACAAGAAATAAGTAATGATTACTGATGATTAGCATAGGGTTTTGGTGTCCGTTCTACTTTAAGTATTATAAGGAGCCCCTAAAATAGCATTGGCAATTTCTTAGGGCTTTATAGTAGTCTGATATGCCTCCAAGATCCTCCAGCCAAGCAGCTCCATATCTATGTTTTGTACTGACAGAGTCTCCGATGTTGAACCTTTGGGAGTTTCCGCCGAAAATGGGGGACCCTAATATGGTACCCTAAATAGTAGGATCCTTATGATAAGGACCCCAAAACAAGGTACCCCTATTTTCGAAAACTCCCATCTAAGCCTCGCGCCCAGTCTCCGTACGGAGAGCCCTGCTCTGTACTACATCATGGCAGGTAGGAGCGCTTCTAATAGTTCCCTAAGGGTCCATGTACCCATATAGCATATACTTTGGGCCCAATGTACCTTTATAGGGAGCACTTCAAGGCCAATGCATATACTATATGAGTACATGGACCCTTAGGGGTTAACCCTTTAGACCCGACAACGCGCACCACAGGCAAACCCAGGACATCCAGCCACTAAGTCCCAGACAGTACTACGGTTGATGATATAAATCCTGCATTACCTTAAGGGTTTTATGGTACATTCCTTATTATGGGTAATGCAGGATTTATATCATCAACCGTACAGATGTGCAGGCCGCTTTAGCTTGAGCTCGTAAACTTAAGCCGTAGGTTCGACCTGACCACGCGCAACTGAGGGTTTTAAGTTTGTCTGAACCCCGGAAAAACTACCTTTGTAGGGTTCCTTTATTATGATTTCCGAAGATCGTCAAAAGGTAGGTTATTTAGGGTCCAGGTAGGCTCGGGGAGTATACGGTTTAGAATCCACATGCCCTCAACCCCAAACCCCAATACAGCCCCTTCTAAACACCTGTGCCCAAAAGCCCTTCTGAACCACAGCAAAAGCCAATGATTGTTATATGTATTATGTGTACTCATAACTCTCCTCTTAACATAGTTCCAAAAAGGTGCGTATACGCGTGCAAACATAGAAAATACAAAGCAACAAGTTACACCGTCCGAAAGCAAGCTCAGAACCCTAAACACTAAACCAAGGCCCAGCCATCCCAGCAGTCTTCTCCCGCGCCTTTTTAACAGCTCCGGGTGGGGCTTCTTTGTTCCAGCCAGCACCTCCTGGTGTGGGGTATCGGGGTGGTTGTACGGCATTCTGCCCCCAAACCCGATGCTAATTATTCAGGCCCCTGTATTGGGGCTGCTTGTAGGCTCTTTCCTATGCTTGTTCCCTCTCTGCTCAGTGGACCCCTTAAGGGTTGAGCAAGTTTTGGGCTATCGGTTCTTTTGGGGTTCAGGGGCTTTGGGGGGTTACTGGGCTTTTAAGTAACCAGGCAGAAAAAAGTATAAACTTTTATTTCATAATGGTTCCAGTAAGAAAAAAAGTATTAAAGTATGGTACTCCAAAGCCCAGGTTAGTTTTAGGGTATCGCTTGATTTGGGGCTTTAAGGGGCTTTGGGGGTGGATTGCTTAGTCTCCAGAGGCGAGGAGCTTGCGGGTTTTAGCGTTGAGGGTCTTGGCTTGAGGGCATAGGGCGTAGGGTAAGGTAGATGTCAACATTAGGGTCCCTTTTTGGGAGGAACCCTAAAGAATAGGTGCCATATTATAATAAGTACCTTTGGGTCCCTATTATAGTACGGCACCTAATATTTAGGGGACCCAAAAAGGGACCCTAATTTTGACAACCACCCATGTGTAATCAGGATCACCGGCTTCACCCGGGATTTGATGACGAAGCTTTGGGGGTCCAAATCTTCAGGATGAAGGTTCAGGGTTTCGGTTATTTTAACTTTTCAGTCTGCCCGCAGTCGGCTTACACACTCAAGGGTTTCGGTTTAGGGTCTAGGGTAAGGCTTGAGGGCTTTGGGCACGACTGTGTAACGCGCTTCAGGCTAGAACTTTTGACGGGGCATCTGCAATTCCGAGCTCCGGCTTTGCCCATGGCGTCCTTGTCGAAGATGCTCTTGATCATCTGCCTCTCGAAACCTGGGTTTAGGGATTACCCTAACCTCGCATAACCTACCTTTTAGTTGAAGACTTATATGAGGAAATCATGATACGGAACCCTAAAAACGTAGGTTATCCAGGGTTAAGGTAGAGTTTAGGGCTTAGGGTTTAGGGACCCTGAACCCTTAACCGATGAGGTGGGTTCAGAGTTGTGGTGTTCAGTCACGGACTAGGACTTCTACCTTGCTGGGCCAGTGCGATGTTCAAGGGTTAGGGGCAGTTGGGGTTGGGTCTAGGGTTTAGGGCTCCATTGGATGTAGCAGTCTAAATATGGTTTATAGTGCAAGTTTTTGTGTAGAAGACTTCATATGATTGCTCCGGCTGGGCTTTGAGGAGTGTACGAGCACAAAGCAAGACTCTCTGCAAAGCAAGCACCGCCCTTAATATTGGGGCCGTGCTGATTAGAGTAGGAGCTTCGGGTATAAACCGGTAGAATTAAAATCATCCCCGAAATCAAGAGTTGATTTCGCTGCGCACAACGCATGCTCTTAGGTGTGGTAGGGTGCCACCCTTGCATTTGAGGTGCTTCCTGCGTCGTGCTCATCCCAACCGGCCGTCAAGTGCAGAATAGTACAACACAGAGGTACACAGTTGGTTCACCGGACCTACTGCTGCAGCCCGAAGTTACAGGCCGTGCAAAGGGTTTAGGGTTTAGGGCTTAAGGGTTTAGGGCGTAAGGGTTTAGGGTTTAAGGCTTTTAGGGTTTAGAGTTGAGGACTTAAGGGTTTAGGGTGTGCTCCACAGATCGCGCACTGATTAAGGAACGCTGAATATAAAAATGTCGGCAAGTATTTAAGCCCCTACATTAACCAGAAGCCTGCTGAAATCTGCATCCTGAGCCCAAAACCAGAAACAGCAGAGCACCAGGAGACGCGGTTTTCGCATCAGCAGCCCTAAACCTGTTTAGGGTTTCGGGGTTTAGGCGTTAGGGAACCTAAACCCTAAACCTATATGGAGTTTCGGGACCCTTGATGTTCCGAAACTCCCTGAATGCAAAATCCAACCTTTGACTGCCAAAGCACGCGGGAAGTGATCCGCTGCGGCGCTGTATGCAGCTTCATGTGCTGGGAGGCCAGCGACGCGCCTTGGGCTTGGTATACTGGTGCTTTAAGAGGAGCGGATCCCATCAAGGAACCCTTCAAAGGGTCTTAAGGGAACCCCTTACTTAGTGGTTCGTGGGTAGTTATAAGTAGGGTTATAAGTAGGGTAACTATAATTATAAACCATATTAGGGGACTTGTAACCCTACTTATAATTACCCATGAGCCTCCAAGTAGAGGAAGCCCTTACAGTCTGCTCAATCCGTCATCGTCGCCCATTCCCTCCTCCACTCCCAGACGTTGATGAATTGGTACTTGAAGGGTCATGGGACTTAGTAACTACGGTTATAATTAAGGTAACCCATACTTATAATTACTTATAACCCCACTTAACGTACTTATAACCCAACTTACTAAGTGCCCTGATCCTCCCAAGTAGACCCTAAACCCTAAACCCTATAGATCCCTTTAAGCAACCCTATAGATCCCTTTAAGGAACCTTAATTATAGCCTAACTTACTAAGTCCCCTGATCCTCCCAGTAGGGATTCGGGCTTAGCGTGGAGACCGCGAGGCTGCCCCGAATCCCAAATCTAAAGAGCCTAAACCTAACAAACAACGAAGAAGGAACAACGGTTTAGGGTTAAGGGTTTAGGGTTTAGGGTTTAGGACGAGAAAAACAGCGAACTCGAAACCTCAAATCGCCACGCAACTGGAGGGAACGATGATAAAGAAGTATACTCCCAACTGTCCTTTGTGACAAAAGGAGTGGCCTCACAGCAATGTGACCCCTAAACCTTTGAACCCGTAAACCCGTAAAACAATGCACCTAGGAATAATTCATATAGAAGCCAGGATAAGTACCACTATTACGCCTTAGAGTCCCGAATAGAAACACCGTATAAGATACCGCAAAGCCCCGTTCAAATCAAGGCCCCTCCATCACAGAACCAATAAAAACTCTTTTTATTAAAGCAACCTTTTAAATGAACGATATCTTAATTATTAAGGCCCCTAGGTTAGGAATATTTAGCCCTAAGCCCTAAACCCCCTAAAACCTGAGCCCTAAATCCTAAACTGCCGAAGGCTTCAGCAAAGGAACTGCCTCTCTGCCGACGTCCGATGCATCACATCGTGATGGCCGATGCCATAAGACCTTAAGGGCGTAGCTTTGAGGGTCTGGGGGTTTAGGGGTTTAACATTTATTGTTTAAGATGCATTGAGGGTTTTTGGTTTAAGGTTTCCTAAGTGTTCCACGAGGGTTTGGGGTCGTCAAATACCCGGGGAAGGCCCCAACTAAAGGCTCCTTTAAAGGAGCCCTTTTAGATTCCTTGAAGGAGCCCTTACAAATCCCTTAAAGGATCCCTTATGGATCCTTGAAGGGCGTAGCATACAAGGTCCAGGTCCGAGGCTCTCTTCCTTGGGTATTCTGTTCAACTGGAGGTTAAATGTGAGAGAGCAGAGAGAAGAGAGGACAGAGACACGAGGAGAGAGAAGAGAGGAGAGAGAAGAGAGTAGAAAACCCCCCGCCCCTGTGAGGGAGCCCCAGATCAGAGTGATCAGAGCTACGTGCGGTCTTGCAAGTGGGCTTCAGTGCATACTGTTAAGCTTTTAAGCTGTTTGAGCATCCTAGACCCACTTCCCGAAACCCTAAACTTCCCCAAACCAGCAAACCTCAAGGGGGAACATATTATTGGTTTAGGGTTTAGGGGTGAGGGTTTAGGGTATAGGCTCGAAGGCCAAACCCTAAGCAGCAACCCTCGTCTCAAACACGCAGCGAAGGAAAACACGACGTCCTACAATGACAACAGCCGCCAGGTCCAATCGCTTCGGTAGCCCTGCGACATACAATCATAGGGATCCTTAGGGGTGTAGGGGGAGGGGGGGTAGGGGGCCTTAAGGCCCATAATAAGGACTAATAAGGCCTATTTAAGGAAATATAGTCCCCTACACCCCTCCCCCCTACACCCCTAAGGATCCCTATGATACAATCGGGGTCCCTGGGTCTTGATACGGGTTCCTGAGTAGCCCGTTTAATAATAAGGCGACACTTTTTGCTAGTATTCGGTTTTAAGAAGGGGACCCAAACCAAAAGGGCAAAGGGTACCACTCTGGAACCTAATTAGAATTGGGTATTACGGTATACAACTAGCAGAATAGGTTTGGTGGCAGTCTGTGAGAGCATTGTCATAAGGAGCGATCCAGAGCTGAAGGTCCCGATTTGTTTGTACTTAAATCCGTCAACTCTACCTTTATTATTAGAGCTTGGGCTTAGAGTGTACTATACTGAACTTAGAACCATAGCAAAAACTTTAATTTTAGCTGTTTCTTAGGGATGATAATAACCAAAAATTAGAAAGTATTTCAAAGTACCCCTAAGTTTAGGGTTAGGGTTTGAAGTAGCAGATGCAGATCCCAACATCCCGCCTTCCTCTACGCGACGACGACCATGATTCTACAAGCATAGAAACAAATTAGCTTAAACAGCCGCAGCAGAAACCTCACACTCGAACTAACGAACCAGATGAAACACCAAACAAAAAGCACACCAAAGCGTGAAAGACATCTTTCCCGGCGAGGGTCTGGTTTGCTGTGCCCCAATCTGGCAGGGCCTCCATTGCCAGACCGCCCCTTGCTTCGACACTGGGCTTGGGCTCGGGCCTGTGCTGAGAAGCGGTTCAGGGTTTAGGGTTCTGGTTTTGCAATGCCACCGTTCGGGTTTAGGGCTTGGGCCTATAGGGCCTGGAGGGCTTGGGGTTAAGGGTTCAGGTCTATTTTTGCATTCCAATGTGTTATGTCCTTTGGGTTTAGGGTCTGTGGGGCTTGCGGTCGAGGGTGTAGGGGGCTTGGGGTTTTATCTACAGGGCCTCAGTGTTTGGAATAGGTTTCGGGGATCAAAGCCTATGGGATATTTCTACCAATCATGCCGGGCCCGCAGCAGTTTAGGGTTTAGGGCTTTCGAGGTTCCTGTCACTTTCTGCACAACTTCTGAATAAGTTTAGGGCTTACATGAACCCCAGATAGCTGGCCTTGTGAACAAAACTGCCCTGAGACAATCTTAATAAGGAAGTCTGAAAAGGTAGGCTAATGATTGCGAGGCGGGATCTAGGTATCGATAGCGTTTAGGTTTTTAGGCCCAACATTTCCCCAAGCCTACTTGCAAGGCTTTGTTTAGGGTTCAGGGTTATATACTACAGCTAAACATATACCTGCAATAGTGGAAAGCAAGAAATAGGAGTACAAGTAAAGCTCAGGCCATGGCATGGGTTGATTTGGGCGTGTTGAGTCTTGGGTTTAGGGGTTGAGGCATGTCCGGAGGCTGGAAACCCCTAATCGGCACAGTCCAACCCTAAACCCTAAACCCTAAACCCCTAAACCCCTAAACCCTAAACCCCAAACCCTTTGCCTCTTCCGTAGGCTTGGAAACCTAAACCCCAAACCCCTGAGCCCCCAAACCGCAATTCCCTAACCTTGGCTCTGCCCCAACTCCCTAAGGCTCCATGTACCAATATAGTATATACTTAGGCCTTAAAGTACCTATATGGGGGCCCCTTTAAGCCTTAAGTATCTACTATAAAGGTACATGGAGCCTTGGGGACTCCTTGCGCTCGTTGTTTCGGGAGGTCGATCGCCCGACCTCCGCCTTACGACGGAGTCATCCTCCAAAGGCGAGTCGCGACCCGAAGACGCACTGGGCACACCATACTTGAAGGATCATGGGACTTAGTAACTAGGGTTATAATTTAAGGTAACCATACTTATAACTACTTATAACCACTTCTAACCCAATTAAGGTGCTTATAACTTTATAACCTAACTTACTAAGTCCCCTGATCCTCCAAGCACCATAGCCGCCCACACCCTTGCCGTACATGGGGATGGAAGGACCGCAGCCGGCCATTGCCATGCGCATGCTCCATTGGCACAAGCTTGATTGTGCGGAATCCAAAGTTATCAACTCTCAGCGGGATGGGTCTCACAGAAAGTCGGAGTCAAGACTTGGGTTTAGGGTCGGGTGACCTTAGGGCTCGTGTTGGACCAACAAGTTTCGAACGACCACCTTTCGAGGTCTGCCCACATTCCGACCCTAAACAAAATCCTTCCAGCTGTCGGCCTTTTGTCTTGCCTCAGTCCGACCAGGAACGGAGTGCAGTGGAAAGTGCATGCCTTGCATGAAGCTCCGGCTTAGCTGGAGCCACACTCATGCTCATGCAGAATCCTTGCTAAATTGTGTAAGTGCTCCTCCACGAAGGCAGGAGCCAGAAGCATAATCCGGTCCGCCAGCACACATGCAGGCGAGTTGATGTGATCGCACAAGTGGCGTTTGAGCCCGACTTTATTTTTCCGTGCCCGGCCCCAACCTGCATCTAGAGCTTAAGAAGGCGGAAGGGCGTCGGTAAGTGGAAGAGCCTGGGCTTTTGAGGGTATACTGTTTGCGACTATTTCGGTACCTCGGGACTGTAGTAAACGGTAAGAACATGACTACGAGTAACTACCTCCTCCACATACCACCCTCCACCACCACTACTACCACGACAAACACTGTTATTGCTGTTATTGCTACTATTACCATTATTACTAGGATCACGGCTCGCCTGCACGTATGCTGGCAGAGTCGCAGGGCTTGAGCAACCATCATGCCCTTAATGTGGAAGTTTCCCAGCAAGCAGATGTGGAATCACTTGGCTTTTAAATAGGAGCCTTAACAGAAAATACTCGTAATATCAATAACGATCATAGTAATGATCGTAATAATGGTAATAAAGTAGAAGCCAGAAAGTTGGAATATCATTATCGTAACCCCTTTAAGGTAAATTATAGGGGATCCTACGATTAATCCATATTCCAACTTTCTGGAGTTCCCTTTAGTAGCGAAAACAGTAATAATAGTAATAAGTAATAATGGTAGATATAGTAATTAAGAACAGTGTTTGTAGTGGTAATAGTAGTAATAATAATAGTGGTATTGGTAATTATTCAAGACCCTATATTATGTCAGACCGTAAAGGACACCCTTGAGTGAGATGAAAGTCGGGAACCTTTGTGTGCTGTGCACATGAATTTTCTTGTATAGCTTGACGGCGAACAACAGCACAGTAATAATCACATCAAGCAAAGTGCACACAAGACAGAGCACTTCCCCAACAATCAAACTGTAAGACTGTTTTAAGCTTGATCATGGTGCAGCAACGACGCCGCGACACGCAACAGGTAATGCGTGATGAACAAACAAGCAGTCAGTAGCGCACAGCCCACATTTGCTACCCAGAATATCCAAAACAACAAACAAGCATGCCTACGCATACTATTATGTATGATAAACAGATGAGCTGGACCATGGCTAGAAACGTCATCACCATCATCATTGCCATCATCGTCGTCATCACCACCACCATCGCCGATAGCATCACCATCACCATCATGATCATCATGTTCATCACCATCATCATCATCATCATTATCCTTGTCGTCATCATCATCATCATCAGCAGCATCACCAGTGTCATCATTCCGGCCATTGCAGCCATCAGTATCCGAGTCAGATGCAAAATGGGCGTTGCAGTAGCAACGGGTTTCACATGCTGGAGGGTCTCTGGGAAGCTGCCACAACCATGAGTTGAGCTTCGTCTGAACTACTTTGTGTTTCCCGCCGCAGGGGGCGAGATGGAAAGCACAACCCCCTTTTGCCAACCTGAAGACCTAAACCCTAAACCCTAAACCCCTAAGACTTGGAGGTTCGTGGGTAGATATAAGCAGGGTAACAATAATTATAACCCATATTAGGGGACTTCTAACCCCACGTATAACTACCCATGAACCTTCAAGTACTCACCCAGAGGGACCGGATGGCTGGCACTTCATCAAAAAACACCCCATAAATCCCTCCTAGACCTAAGAGTAACCTAGGAATAAAAAGGGTGCCCTTTTTGGTTTAAAGGGGTTTATAAGGGAACCTAAGCCTCAAAAAAGGGAATAAGGGCCTACTTTGGGTCCTAGCCTCAATGTTGGATGCCATAAACAACTACAAAACCTTTAAACCCTTGGAAAGCTACAGAGCCCAAGCCCAGCACCAAGAGATCTTCAGTTGGGATGTTGCGCCACAGGAAACGGAGCTCTCTACGCCCACCCCTAAACCTACACTCCTAAACCCCATCCAAAGCCTCAAAACCCCAAACCCAAAACCATTCCCCCAGACCCCCAAGAGGAACCCTAAACGGCCCTAAACCCCTGTATGAACCCTGCAACCCCGAAGAGAAGGAACCCCAAACATTGCACTTCCTAGTATGATTCTCTTCTTCAACAACCGGGCCCCCAAAAAAATCAAAATTTCTAAGCTAGAGCGAATATACAAGGCCAAACACTTTTTAAGTTCCTCCGTTCACTGTCTAAGATGATTGACCCTTTGCCCTAAACCCTAAACCTTTAATAGAACCCTTATAGATCCCTCAAAGGAACCCTTAAAGGGTCCCATATCTTCGGAAACTCCCAACCCTCAACCCTAAGATCGACGGACCCTTGGAGTCGTTGGCTTCTACTGATCCAAGGGTAAAAGGAGGGACCCCTAGGTAACATACCCTCAATATAGCTATTATATACCCATTATATAGCCCATTACTATACTGAACTTAGAACCCTAGCAAAAATTGTAATTTTAGCTGTTTCTTAGGGAAAAAATAGCCAAAAATTAACACTTATTTCTAAGTACCCCTAAGATTATAGGGTAAGGGTCCCTCCTTTCCCCTTTGAACTGAAGCTCAGTCGGGTCTCTACTTGGATGATCAGGGGGCTTAGTAAGTTAGGGTTAGAATTAAGGTTCCTTAAAGGGATCTATAGGGTTCCCTAAAGGGATCTATAGGGTTTAGGGTTTAGGGTCTACTTGGGAGGATCAGGGGACTTAGTAAGTTAGTTTATTAGTACCCTAATTGGGGTTATAATTGATGTTATAAGTAATCATAAGTGGGGTTATACTGTTATAAGCAATCATAAGTATGGTTACCTTCATTTTAACCCTAGAGTTACTAGTCCCATGATCCTTCAAGTAGGCCTAGGGCCACTGAATCCCGCGGCTTCCGGCCGTAGCTTTATTTCGCTTCCTATATTTTGGCGCTTCGTTTGTATTGCTGGTGGTTTTCCTTGTTTCATGTTTTTGCCAACATCCTGTTGTGTACTCGCCTTTAGGGGTTTCAGGGTTTTGAGAACGTTCAATGAGTGTGTCCTACTTGGAGGTTCATGGGTAGAACGGGTTATAAGTAGGGTCACTCTATATAATTATAACCCATATTAGGGGACTTCTAACCCCACTTATAACTACCCATGAACCTCCAGGTAAACCCGCACATAAACTCGACAACCTCAAGCCCAACCTTGCTATCAGCCCCCGGGACCTCATGCGGGTCCGTGCGTTTGCAGGAAACACGCTGGCTGCATCGGGCATCTCAGCGCTTCTTGAAAGACGCCACCCGACATTCCTCCGAAAAAGGCCCTGGTGAAGCAGGGGCACCCGCGAACCCGACGGCTTGGAGCGGAGGCTTGCTGCCTACTGGTTAGGATAATGTTTAGGGGAATTGGGGTTGAGGGTTTAGGGCTTAGGATTTGGAGTCACTCCTGTCCAGATTGCTGTGCTTTAAAGCCCTGTCTAACCTACCTGTCTAGCCTGTCGAAGACAGCAAGCTTATCAGTTTTCATTCCTAGAAGAACGGAAAGCAAGCAGAACAACTAGACCACGTACAAACGCGGTGATGTCAGGGATTAGGGCCACCAGGGTTTAAAATAGGGTCCTTTCTTATTAGAATGGGGTATTGTGGCCAACTATATACACTAAGGAACCCCCAAAATAGTGTAGTTAACTATTAAGGCTCCTACGTTAGGGTTTAGGGTTTAGCTGGGGAAGGTCGATCAACCCGATCTCCGCATTATCAACGGATGCAGAGTCTTCCCTACGGTTTAGGGTCTGGGGTTTGGGGTTTAGGGTCCAGGGGTTGAGGGTCTGAATCCACCAGAACTTGTTCGAAGCTTAGGCCTGTCACGATCACATGAGGCAGGGTTTAGAAAGGGACATCCCGGACACACACCACCAATCCCCTCTCTTTACACTCTGTATACAACACACACATAAATATATGTCTGTGTGTATATGTGTATATGTCAAAAAATGTGTACATATATATATATATAGGTGTATATACATATATATATATATATATGTATATACATATATGTGTCATACTTCAATAAAGACACTCGTTTAGCTTGGTTGAACCCATAGTTTTCGGCAGAAGGTTCTTCCGAAAAGGATCTTCAACCTAGGCATCGCATTGCCCTTCATAAGAGGGCTATGCCAGATAAGCTGAAGCTGGATTCGTTCTCGTGGACGTCGCAGCATTTTCGGACCTCAGTTTGGAAACTTACCTGCTGCTTTTAACCTTCTGACCACGGTAGGACCGTACGCGTTTAAACAAACAAATGGGTTCATTTACAGTGCACGTATTCTTTTCATCCATGCATCTGCAAACCCTAAAAGTCCATGTACTCATATAGTATATACATTGGCCTTAAAACATTGGGCCCAAAGTATATGCTACATGGGTACATGGACCCTTAGGGAAAGTTCTACCTGTCTACTAGACCTTAGAGTAACCTAGGAATAAAAAGGGTGCCCTTTTAGTTTAAAGGGGGTTACAAGGGAACATAAACCCTGAAAAAAGGGAAGAAGGCCCTACTCTGGCTCCTAGTCTATCAGACTATCCCAGGAAGCCCTTCAGTTTATGCTCTTAGGTCCGAGGAGGGTGTTTTGAAGTTCACAGCAGACTCACTCTGAGGCATAGGCCCCAAAGTAGCTCCTTTTTGGGCTTACCTTCTAGGATTCTATATACTTTTTGGGATCACCTTCTAGGATTCTATATATGAACCCCTAAAAAGAACTACTTTGGGGCCTATGGGTAGGGGCACTAGGACCGGCTGAAGGTGATTGAACCGCCGTTTAGGCTTGGCTGGTAATTACCCAGAGACTCCAATATCCCTTAATTAAGGGATATTCCTTAAGTCATATTAGGGATCCTTTTATAATTTAAGGACTATTCCTTAATTAAGGGATATTGGAGTCTCTGGGTACCTCCGCTGAGGTAATCCGCACTCCGCATACTTGGCAAAACCGCAGCCCTCTGAGAGCCAAACACCCTGAAACCTCCGATCGAAACTTGGCAAGCCAGTGTTACAATGCTGACATTGAAAACTCTTAATTAACCCCGTGTCATGAGATTGTTGATCCCGAGAACCTGTTATCGAGGCTGATCAAGGGCAGTATTGACGAGGGCGGGATGAAAAAATTGGCGCAACCTCGCAAGGTCGCAAATTCAATGCTCTTGAGGCCTAAACCTCACACGGTGAACCCTAAACCCGGATCACTGAACCCCAAGCCCTGAACCCTAAACCCTAATCCCTGAACCCAAGCCCTCATGTCTGCTGGCTGCTGGACAGGGCTTGGCACAGTCCCTGCAGCTCCCCCATCTGTTCATGCAGCTCCTGCGAATGCACACTTAAAACCATTTGGGAGTTTCCGAAAATTAGGGATACCTTATTTTGGGTTCGTATAATGAGGATCCTACTGTTTAGGATACTATATTAGGATCCCCCTGTTTTTGGGAAATTCCCATTTAAAGTCGCTACAGGTTTAGAGTTAGGGTTCAGGGTTTGGGGTTTGGGGTTTAGGGTTTAGAGGGTTTAGGGTTTAGACTTCGGAGTTAGGGTTTAGGGTTTTGGTGAGTTGAGATGAATCCTAAACCAAGCTGTGGGTATTTGCACGATGCCATTCTTGACCTCCACGTGCAGGGCTCCTTTCGGTACAGTTCTTTAGGGTATAGGGTTCAGGGTTTAGGATTTAGGGTTTGCGTGGGACAGGCGTCACGGCTCGAGGCAAGCTGATTGTGGTAGCTCTCCGATTTGGAGTTTCACCACTTTCCTTGCCATACCTGACCCCAGCGATCCTTCGCGACGAGTGCTGCTCCTGGGAGAGCGCACTCACGGCCTGTGGCCTTTCTTGCTGCCTGGTGACAGCTTTGGAGAGGGCGCTCCTCTCCCCCAAGGGCCTCGCCCCGCTGCTTTTCAATAAGCCGTGGCTTGCTGCCTTTGGTATTTTCTATTCTGCCCCTCGGGGTGTATGACTGCTCGGCGCATCTACACTCCTCTCCTGCCACTGGCCTTGGTTGGGTTTTTGCTGATATTCTGGGGAAGCTGCCAACCTGACAGGGCGCCGCCCGCGGAGCCCGGCGTGGCATCGCCGAGCCCGCAAACAGCGGGCACAGGCACGCCGTCGTCTTCATCGTGGACGCGGACAACCGGGAGATCGGGCCCTACTTCAGGCCCATCACGGAAGCATGCCCCCGAAAAAGGGAGCCAACGATCAACCCTCCACCAAGGGTGGAGCTGGGAAGGGGAAGGATCGCACCGAGGCCCAGGTCACGCGTGTCGATTTTGGCCTGCCGTCCTCCATGGTCCAGACGTTGCAATCAATTTCGTCGAGGGCAACACAGGACCTTTGGGGACAAGGATCCTTTACGACAGATGGTGCAACAGTGGAACAGTTGGCACAGCGAACAGCCAACACCCTGGGCCGCCTTTCCAAAAGACTCAATGGCAACATGCGCGCCAAAAAGGACCGACAAGATGCGCTGACAGCCTGGGTTTCTATGCTCAGCCAACATTTGTTGGGCCTGACGCATCGAGTGGATGCCCTGTCTCGCAAGGTGGACGAGGACACAATTGCTGCAGCCGAGGAGCTCCGTCATGTCTCGGCAGCGCAACCGTCTGCAACCACCAACGAGCAGCTGGCGAGAGCAGAACAGGCCTTGGGTCCTGTTTGGACGGATCCGCAGGTGCAGGAGGTACATCGGCTCGCTGCTGCCCTCAAGGCGTTTGCTACTACGAACCCTTCATCGCTGGACATGCATCCTGGCCCTGGGGGCTCTGTGGCTCTTTTGCCACGTGGCACCCTTGGGGCCCCCCTGCAGCCGGCCACTGCTATGTCTGCAACTCTGATGCCACCGGTCCCGCTTGGCCCACCTGCAGCACATCCTGGTGGCTTTGGGAGCGGTGGATCGGAGGCCAGCTTCGGGACCCCAGAACGCTCGACAGGCGTCGGAGAGTCGGAGGCGCGCAGTGGCAGATGGCGCAAACGCAGTGGTGGCGGCGTCGAGCGGCCCTCCAAGAGCCCCCGGCGCGATCTGCCACGGCCTCCATGGCCGCGGGAATCTACAGGCCGTACACCGGAGGCACCTCCGCGAGCTCCGGTCACTGTGGTGGCAGACGAAGGCCCCGAGCTCCTCCCTGGGGCGTTGGCTGCATCTGCTGGTCCATGGGTGGAGGCTTGGATGGCCATGCTCCGTTGAAGTGCACGGACGTCTTGCCGCGGGTCCGGCAAGGACTTCTGGTTGCCAGCTTGCTGACCACAGGAGGCCTGCTGGATCCCTTCTCATTTGCACCCTCTACGGCCCAGGAATGGCTGTTCCCCAGCCTCTTGCTGGAGGCCGAGGTGCAATTGCGCGGCTTCGTCGCCCGGGATGCCTCACAGGACCCACGTGTTCAAGTCCTACTGCGCCTGCCTTCCCCGTTCCTTGGTGCAGCGCTGGCCGAGGAACTGGACAAAGAACTCGAGTGATACTGGACTATGTTTCTTCGAGTCTGCTCTGCTGCAACGGCGTTGTCGCACTCAGCCCAGCTGTCAGTGCTCAAGAAGGCGGCGTTAAATCGCCCCTTTCTTTGACCACTCTCAGCCTTTTCCTAGGGCGGTGCCTCATCTTGTGCATAGCTCTGTACAGAGTAGCCGTTGTCAGTGAGCGTTTCCTGGCCACATACGGACCTCAGCTCTCGTGGCGCCGCTCGTGGCAGCTTAGCTGTACCCTGTCAGCGACAGCTTGGTGGGTGGCAGCTCTCTTTGGGCCGCCTACCTCCATGTTTGCCTGCGCTTGCATCAGTGAACTTTTGGCCTTCCTCCCTGGTCTTGCCCTGGACTTGGGCTCTACGCGCCTTGGCCATCTTTGCACTTGTGCTTGTCCTGGCGGCTTCGCTTCCCGGCCCTGCATGTGGCGGAAACCCCTTTGGTTGTCCTTCGTGACCCGCTGGGTTACCCTTTGTCTTTCTGGGGTCGAGGATGCTTGGTCGTGCACCCGGAATGGGACTCCGTGCCGTCGTGTTGGCAGCAGTCGCTGCAAAAGCCGATCGGGTGCTCGTGTATCTGGCTGCCGTCGTCTGGGAACGGCCCTTTTCCTCGGCTACCTCTCGGTTGTGGATGGCTCGACTTTGCACCTTGGTGTTCTCCTCGCAGCCTCCTGCTCGCGGTTTCCGGAGGCGGTGCAACTGCATGCACATGGGTTTCATGAAGGACGTCCCGTTCTCAGCACAGGTCCTGTCTTGCCCACTCCCTCTGTGGATGCTATGTGTGAGGTTTATCCAGTCGGCCGGACTGGTAATCTTCTTCTTCCCCGCACGGACCGCAACCGCCGACACTTGGCTGTCTTCGTCGGCACTCCTCCGGGAGCGCCTGTTCTCGAGCCTTGCCCCGTCCCGTTCCTTGTGGATGAATGGCTCCATGGTCCTCTCCTGCACGCTCGGTTGTCCGCCTCCCTTGGTTTCATGGCGAACACCTTCTCGGTTTGCCCAATTCGTGGGGTACTGCCCGGGCTCCCAGGTGAGCAGCTCCTGTTGTCCCCTGTTACCTGCACCTGGCGCCAGGTGTGGCTCCCGGTCGACCTCAGGCAGCTTGGAGGCCGTGTTTGCATGCTGCTCTGCTCTCGCGACTCCACTTGCAGGTCTATTGCTCAGCTTGCCATGACAGCCCAGGAGGTTCGTGCTGACCTGGATCGCCTTCTTGCGCGATGTCAATGGGGGTGGCTCACGCTAACTTCCCAGCCTCTTTTTCTGCAAGATGTTGACACTTTGCAGTTTCAGACTGGGCCAGCGCCGGAGTCCCTGCAAGGCCCTGTTGGAGCCTCCCTTAACCCTCCCATTTCTCTTTTCTCGGCTATGCAGGTCAGCCTCCCCACCTATCCTACAGGCCCCGAGGTTTTCCACGGCCGCTCTCACAACCAGGCAGTGCTAATAACCCCCAATGGCCTAGTATATGTTGAAGCTCCGGTCTTCGCCGACGCGGCCACTTTTCGTCGCATCGTCGCTACGCAGGCCTCTCCCCATGCCACTGGGGGGACCATGCGCATCTGGCAGCCGCTGCCTTCCCTCCCTTTAGTCCAGTTTCTGGAAGTCCACTGCATAGGGGATGAGGTACCGTGCATCCTGGACTTTCGTCCAGTTGGCTGGCGTCTTACCACTGTGTGTGTGGTACCGCCGGTCACTGCCGTCGCCGCCATCGGTGCTGCCTCCAGGAGAGAGCGCAATTGCATTCCGTTGGAATGGGTTGAGCAATGCTCTAGAGGGGGTTTCGGGTTGCTACATCGGGAGCTAGTGGTTTTGCCTGATCAGGTCCTCACCGGCAACTTCCCTCTAGTCTTAATGTTCTTCCCACATGTCTTCCGACAGGACTCCTCGTCCTCCTCTGAGGAACAGGTAGGGGGCTGGGACGAACCTGATGCCTCTGGTGCTACCGATACTGTCATTTCGATGCAGCACACTTTGCTGCCGTCACCAGCTAGATCTCAAACAGCCACAGCCATGCCGGCTTGTACCGGGATCTCCCCGGCTAGCTTTCTTGACCCGCCTGCGGCCCTCCTAGAAACACCTGCGCCTCAGGCTGATGCGACGCCTGGGTCTGCCTTTGATGACGACCCGGCGCCTTCCCACGCGCGACCTCGGCGCCTCTGCTTCTCCAGCCTCCTTCTTGTCTTGGCTCATGGCGGAGCTCTTAGCATGCCGTGCTGCGCCCGCAGCTACATCCTCATAGCACTGCTTGGTTTTGTGCCCTCCTGCACCGTTCACCTGCACAGCGAACCAGCTTCTCCGCGTGAGGTTGTCGTCTCTGCTGCCAGAGCTACGGATAGTAGAAGGGTTGCAGCGCCAGCCAGTATTCACGCTTCTCTCCAAGCTGTTTGGCTTCAGGAAGGGGACTTCGGCGAAGGTCCCTTGTGGAGGTCACTTCCGGTGCAAGAGAGGGGCTATCTGATTACCTGTCGGCTGTGGTCGCCGGGCACGTCTGTCAGGCTTGAATTCTCCGGTTTGGGCTCCGCCCGTGAGGCTGCTGCCGAGATTTACCGCCAGGCCATTCGTTTGGGGCGCCCCCAGGTTGTTGCTGCGTCTGCAGGCCCCACCAGTGACGCTATTAATTTAGTCACTCTCCCTCAGCACCCACGGATGCTGACAGTGTTATTTGATGCTGGCTCTCAGGTTGTCTGTGCGGAGTTACCGTCTGATTACACTGCCGCTCAGGTTTTGCGCATTGCGCAACAGGCTTGCGAGGCGGAAGAGGTGCAGATCTTGAAGGGCTTTGCTCATCGCCTCCGACACGGCGATGTTGTCCGGATCGCGGCTGGTGCCACAGCTCGCACACTGGATGTGTCAGCCTTTGTTCTCCCTTCCGACTCTGAGACGGCATCCCGCTGGTTACAGACTTCTCGGCTGGTCTCCATCCTTCACCCTAGCGACGGAGTACTCACCTTTGAGGTCCCGCGCTCGGCCGATCTGACCACCCCGTTACTTCGGGCCCTGCTTGGCACCAGTATCCCTGGGAAGCATGTTTTCCTTGAAGTGCCAGGGGCCGACGCCCTGCCCCACTCCACCTTTGCTGCGGTGCGCCCGGGTCAGGACTGTATCATTTACAGGCTCACCGATGTCCACGACCCCTCCGCGGTGGGGCTTTTCATGGCCTTCGCGGGTGTGTTTTCGTCCTTCCCAGTGTTTCTCGAGAGTCTCCTCCGGAATTCAGGGCCTGCAGCCCTTCTACTGCGGACGGTCCAGCCTTTTGGGCTGTCAGTGCTGTCTTGGGAGTCTTCCCCCTTTCCAGGACGGGAGGACTGCCATTTCTGGGTAGTGCACGCCCCGACCTTGTCAGTCTCTGGTGCGACGCGTGGCACGTCAAGTGCTTGATAACTTGCATCCCGGGCTTCACCGCATGGGCCCTTCGAGAGGGCAGCAGCCTCCTGGGTATGTGCACTCCGGCCCCTTCGTGGGAAGCTGTTGCCACCGCTCTTGATATCTCGCTGTGGGAGCTTCCGCACACGTTCCTCTCGGATAACCAGCGTGTCTGGCCGTATCCAAGTGAGCTCTCCGCCGTTGCGACTCGATGCGTCAGCGTCGGCTATGACTCGCATGAAGGAGTTGCCCAACTCTGGAAACAGTGTCAACACAGCAGCCCGAGCCCATCGCCCACCCCCCCGAGCTTGGCGTCGGCGGC
The DNA here is from genome assembly GCA_905221615.1 of Symbiodinium sp. CCMP2592. Lineage (NCBI taxonomy): Eukaryota > Dinophyceae > Suessiales > Symbiodiniaceae > Symbiodinium > Symbiodinium sp. CCMP2592. The sequence goes on from CAJNDT010005978.1 coordinate 60,827, forward strand.
ACTGTGTCTCGCCGGGCTGCGCAGCACTTGGGTGCCTAATGGTTGTTTTAGCTTCGGTTGTTAATGCGGTGCAACTCTCTCTCCCGTCCACTGCCCTGCAGCCTAGGACCTTGCCGGATGGCTGCCTACAGCTGCGCAGGGACTTCGCCAGGCCTTGCACGATGTCGTGGACGCATGAGCTGAGCCGACAGACCTATGGCTTCGCGGTAGCCTCCCCACATCTTGGGGCCTACATCGCTCGCACTTGCCCTTCCTCCGAGGTCCAAATGCACCTCTGGCTTCCCGGACAAGGCCCTATTCATCTGCGTGTGGCGGCGCAGCACCTAGGTGCCCACTTAGGAGCCTACTTAGGGGGTTTCTTGCCGGCCTGTGAATACGGTCTCCACGCCTTCGACTCTAACCCTCAGGTTCTTGATCTTATCATCGCCCCTCCTGGTGCAGCCGCGTGGTGGATTGTGAAAGATACGATTGGGTGCGAACTGTTGCGACCCGTGGTACAACACTACGTCTCGCATTGCTCCTTTTTCTTCTGTGCCATCGAGCCTGACGGTGCCGTCTACAGCGTGGAGCCATCAGCAGAAGTGAGGTTCATGACCCCAAGCCCGCATGGAGCCCGAGCCCTTGTTGCTAAGGTCCTTCCTGGTCTCGTGGGTAGGGTGGTTGACGGGGTCCTTCAGGTTGTAGCCGCCAAGGCGGGCTCAATGTCGCTTGCGGGAGGCTTGGCTCTTCTCTTGCTCAGTGGCCAAGCCGCCTCGATGCAAACCGTTCCGGAGCTGCCCCTGGTACCAGCCGTTGAGCCGCCCACTCTGCCTGCGATCATGCGCATCTGGACCCTCAATGTCCGCCAGCCTGTGGATCTACCATGGCGGGCCGAAGGTTACCCCACCAGGTGGTTGCGTGATCTCATGCGCCGTTTGCACAGCATCGATGATCCCGGCGAGTTTCGGTCCACGTGTGGCCCCCGGGACAGCGGCGTCCAGCATGTTCTGTTTGTACCATTAGTGCCCCCCACTGTGCCGCGCAATCGCTTTTGGCTCTTGCACTGGGGTGAGGCGGCCGTCGTTGCCTTTGGTCACACCCCCTTCAGTTGGGATGTCGTCTCGGCACATTTGCGCACGCTCTTTCCGGGGGGCCAAGTCCCCGACCGTTGCCCAGCCATCGCCTACGCCGGTGCCTTTTATCCCCCGGGTGCTGCTTTGCCAGACCTCCCGTCTGGGGCAATTATCCAGCTTCTAACCGGAGCTCTGGCTCGTGTCCCCAGTGAAGACGACCCTTGGCATCCTGAACCTTATGTTGTGGACGGCCCGTGGTTCCAACATGTCCCCAGCAAGGGACCTGCACTCGAGCCCGCAATTCTCATTGATGCTGGGGGCAGCAGGCGGCCCGACGGCTACGTGCCAACTACATTGGTTGACCAGGGCACTCAAACCGATCTGTCGGGCAACGGTACCGGTCTCGATCATGCCACAGTTTCTAGAGTGCACTCTCTGGCCCAAGAACTCACCTTCCACACCTCCAGGCTATGGGCTGGCCTTGCCGAGCCCGACGCAGAGCCTGCTGACTGCGCCGGGCCAGTCTCTCGGCCCCCCGAGATCACTGCTGCTGCTGCGGCCTTGCCACCCGACGTCGACCTATTGGATATGGGCAGCCCCTCCGGTTGCCAGCGGGGAGCAGCGAGCTCCTGGGCCCTCTTGGTGCTTCTGGGGACGCTTGGTCACCCCCGCCTTGGCCTCCTCTTCAGCCTTCTGCATGTCTCCCCTCTTTGTCGGGGGTCCTATATCCTCCCGGGGTCGGCTAGCTCCGATGAAGAGCCTGCCCCTAATACCTCTAACTCCGACATGGTCGCGGTGAATATGTCGTCTGCTAGCTCTGCTCCGACACCATTCTCTCAACCTGCAGGGCCACCACCTCCTGATCCTGTCAACGCTCCCTTTCAGCCCCGGCTCCTCTTTCTGCGCGCGGCCCGTCCACTGGAGGACTATGCTTTGGGCCTGTGGCCCTCTCCTGTTGACCGGGAGCCGGCGGCCGATGAGGACGCCGTCCGCAGAGTGCACTTTTGCAGCGGCTATTCCGCTAGGCACACCCTTCTGCATTCATAACCCCTTCACGGCTAGGCCTCAATGTGAGATGGTCGAGTACGCGGCCGGCCCTGCGATCAATCCACTCACGCTCTTTGCCAGCCATGCCAGACATCGCGGGTGGGCTGGTCTTGTTCTCCTTCAGCCTCAGCCAGATTCCTCCGCGGTGCACCTTATCGGATGCCCCGTTGCTCCGGGAAATGCAGCGGTAGGGATAGTTTTTGATGACCGCCTCATTCCTTGCTGCCTGCCAAATTGCGTCCCTGTTACCGCCCTCGGGGCGCTTGTGCTGGAAGGCCACGCTTGTAACCTTAACCCCCCGGAGTTCCAAGAAGGCTCTGCTGTGGTCCAATTCCGCAATGGCGACTGCTTGGCTGCCCGCCGCTGCACTGCTCGCACGGCTGCGAGCCATCTTCTTCCTGACACTGCGACTGCTTCCCACCCTTCTGCCACGGCTGCAGCAGGCGAGGCCGACACCGCGGCTTCTTCCGCTTGCTGGCCTCGGGTTAACCTTTGGTGGGGTCTTTTAGGTTTCGGGCTACTGGGTCGAGGCGCCTCTCCTCTCTTCACCTTCGGTCTCTTCTTTGGAGCCGCCCTGGTATCGGGCATGCATCGCCCAGGAGGGTTCCCATGGGGTGTTGACCCGGCCAACCGTGACTTCTCAGGCATCACGGCCGACGATCCTGTTTACGTCGTCCTGCATAGCCCTTTCCAAGGAGTCTTCCCCCCCTATACTGCCTCGCAAGAGACCCGGCACTCACAAGTTTGGGCGCAGTTCCTTAACGACGATCCGGGTTGGGCTTCAGAGTACTTCCCGGTCTGGCCAGGACCTGCTTTCAACGAGCTGTCGATCGTTCCGGTTGGACAGGATGCAGCGCTTGTCACCATCATGTTGGTGTGGCGTGGCCACCACAGGGCCACCCTGGTGCCACGGACCATGACGGTGGACTGGCTCACGGCCTTCATTGCCCGTCACATCAATCACCCGGTTGGCGGCATCTCACTTCCCCATGGCCTTGCTGTTAGCGAACTTTTTGATGTCCCACCAGCGGCTTTCCGCTTCCGCAATGGTGACGTGGTCCATGTCCATGATCCACCCGAGGATCCTTCCGAACCACTGGAGTTTGTCGAGCCGTGGCACCTTCAGGACGGACTTGCGGCACATCACGCTCCGTGGGCCGTCGGATTTCAGCTCATGTTCGGCATATCTGTACATCTACTTCGACCCGAGCGGCCACCGCTCCTGGCCTCCATTGCTGCCGGCGAAGCCTGGTGTCCAGAGACTTTCACTTTTTCGGGCATGTTCCAAAACCACTTCCCCGGCATGTGGACGCCGGTCCAATGGACCCGCGCCCGCGCCCTGCAGCTGATCGAGGTTAATGGGGTTGCAGCTAAGGTCAACATCGTCGCTGCCACTCCGGAAGGCCGGTTATGTCGTTCAGTTGACCGCATCACCTCTCGTGACCATATTGCCTCCCAGCTTAACTTTCTCCCCGCCACCATTTGTGTGGGAGGAGTGCCATCATATGCCATCGACCAAGCGGGGTTGCGAGCCTCCTCCCTGCCGGCAGCCCTCGGGCCTTATCTCTTGGCCGCCTCTATGTGCCTGCCTGCGGCCCATGCCATGCACATGCAGGCCTCTGCCTCTTCAGCCCCGATTCCTGTTGCCGCTCCCCCCCGCCTCACCGTCACAGTTGCCAATCCCTTTGCCTCGTGGGCCCGGGCGGAAGTGGACCCTCAGCACCTGTTCGATGCCGTCATCGCTGATGCGCACCACACTCTCACATCATGGCATAAGGGTTTTGCAGCTACTGGGCTTGTCCTTGATGGAGCCCAAGTCGTGGTGCCGCTCCCAGGAAGTCGCCTGGTCTGCATCCTTGTTGCGGGTCTCGGGCAGTTACTATGCGTTGTTCTGCCCGCTTTTCTTACCCCCAGAGACCTGATGCAGGCGATCCAGATGCGCCTTGGTCGCCGCGTTTGTGTTAGCCTGCCCCCTGGTTTGGCAGCAGCCGCTCGGTCCGCCCGCCCGGTTCTTGCACTCCGGTCAGGGGATGTTGTTGCTGTCCACCCCCCTCAGCTTGATCCCCTCGCTGGTCCACGTGAGCCGCCTGTTTTTCTCACATGGGGCGCTGCCCATACGGCCGCGGCGTGGCACTCCGACTTCGTTGTGGCCCACGCCTCTTGCGTTCTCCTGTGGTCCCCCTGCCGCCCTGCGCGAATTGCTCTCCTTGGTCATCAGGCCAGATGGGATGCGGCCGCGGCCACCGTGCAACGCCACGAGCACGAGCTCGGCTCTCACCGTTGGGCCCCCTGCCACGGCCATCTTGGGGCCCCTCCTTGGCTTGTGGAACAGTCCGCCGCCGAGGGGAGAGCAAATATCATTCAATCTCGTGACTCTACTCGTTGTATTGAAATAGCACGGGATGCCGCCCATGATCTTTATATCGATGGGTTTTCGCTCCGGCCCGCCACTAGTCGTGCCTGCTCTGTTGCCAATGTGCGTGATGGCGACTGGTGGGTGCTTTCAGCTGCCACCGGCCTGTTCGCCCGGCGGGGTTCCTTGTATGTTCAGCTCGCCTGGTTTGTTTACAGCTTTGCCACCCAAGGCTGGGCTGTGTCTTCCGGTGCCTCGAGCGGTTGTCCAAGCGTCGACTCTTCCGAAACTCGCACCATCCGCACGAGGCGGCGCCCGAGCCGCAGCCGATCCCCGGCCTCGCCATGGCCCGGCCGATTCTTCCCGCCCAGGGTCGACTTCAATGACGGCGAGCCCTTTGTCATTCAAGGTGGCTGGCAACCGGACTCGCCCGATTGCCCTCTTGCGCGCTGCTTCCCTGGGCCGCGCCCGCAAACGGCCAGGGTGCTTTGCCCCCTTCGAGGCTGGAGTGAGGTGTTCTTTGCCGACCTTACTGCTACGTGGAAGGCTATAGAACTCGTTGGATCTCGGCACTGCGGAAGCTGGGCGCGCAAGTTTTTCCCTGTACGGTCGGTCCTACCGCTCTCCCAAATCACAGTTGCACCTGTCGCGCCCTACGGGCTGGCTACTGTGGTCTTTCATTTGGAGAGCTGCTCCGCTGTTGCTCTCGCACCGGTTGACTCGAGCCTTGCTGATATTCACCGCCTGGCCACTCGGGTGTTCCCGCATACCCGTTTCTGGCGGGTGGTCGCCCCTCCGGTGCTGAGCGCCGCCAACCCTCACACTCATGTACGGTTGCGTAATGGGGATGCTTTTAGTCTAGTGCCAGAGAACTCCCAGCCGGAAGCCACTAGATTTCCCCTCCTCCAATACACTTCCCTGGAGAGGGCTAGGCAAGTCGCTAGTTGGTCCCTTCCCTTCCGGTTTGATGTTGGGGGTTCGGTTTCTCTTTGGTACACTAATCGCAAAGTCGGCCATTGCCTTCGCATCCGCGATGCTGGCTATTGGAATCCGGATGGACCCACCTTCTGGAGCCTTAATGGCGAGGCGCTTTCGGGATCTTGGGTACCGGTCCTCATCGGTGACCTCTCCAGCCTCCATCTTATGCATCGGACCTCGATTGGCAAGGCGCATGTGCTTTTCCTGTTTCCCCCTGACCTGGAGCCAGTGGGAAGACTCCTTGCCGGCTGCAACGTTTTCCGCACCCCGCCGGGGTGGCGTCTCCTACCAGCCCTGCAATGCGTTCGTGCCGACAGCTCGCTTCGAGATGGCGATGTTCTGGTGCTCAACCCTACAGCCGACCTTGTCTGGGATCCTTTTGGGCCACCCCCATTAGTTCCTGCTGAACCGGAACCAGGGACACCTCCTGCCGCATCTCCGGCTGCTGCTCGTCCTGCTTTTTGGGCGCCTTTGATTGCGCTTCTCGCCCATTGCCCTAGATGGACGGCGCTCGCTCTTTCTCTGCACATGGGTTTGAGTATGGTCCCGGTTGCCGAGGTCCCGGAGCAACCCATCCGGGCTGGCCTCTACCCCTGGCGTATGTCGCCGAGAGAAGCGGATCTGGTTAATGTGTCCTCCGGCACCGAGCTCGATATCGTCTATCTTAGCCCGCAGGAAGCTGGGCGCCTCCCAGCCGCAGCCCCCATCTCCGAACTCAGTGCTTTGACCCGGGCCTGTGATCCGGTATGGGGTGCCGACGTGGTACCTGTGTGGCCGACTGCGGCCACCCCGGCCCTGTTGGTGGTGCCGCGGCCACTTACCCCTGACCTTGTCTGCCTGGCTGTCACTTCCTTGGATCGGCACTTTTCGGTGCCTTGCTTCACGTCAGTCTCCTGGCTCAGCTCTGCGTTACGGGCACTGCAGCCCATGCACACGTTGTCTTTAAGAGCGCCTAGCTCGCTCTCTGCGGATTCCACCGCTGATCAAGCGGTTCGATGGCGCTCGGGTGACCTTGTTGTCGCTCTGCCACCCACTGCCTTTGCGCCGGACTACCAACCGCCCTGCTTCCACACAGACGAGCAAGTTCGTCACTGTGCGATCTGGGCCGTGGACTTTTCGGTCACGGCCCGAGTGTCTTTCATACTCTGGCGGCCTGGCCAACGTGCTATTCGTGGTCACGCGCCAGCCGGATCCCAATGGAGAGCTCTCGACTATACATTTGCTGGCGACTTTAGCCTCCACTACCCGGGTCGATGGGTGCCGGTCCCTTGGATTGCGCAAGAATTTGCTCACTTAGTTGTGCTACCGGATGACCCCTCGAGTGTCAATGTCGTTGTGGAAGCGGACGGGCACTGCTGGTGCGCTACAGTTACCGCCGTCACAGATGCGTGGCAGCTTTGGACGGACCTGCCCACGGTTTCTAGTCAGCGTCGCGTCCTAGGGGTTCCTCACCAAGAGCTACGGCAAGGGACCACCCTGCGTAGCGGGGACATTGTATCTGGTACGGAGCCTGCCTTTTCCCTCAGGGTTGCTCGAGGGGCCTTTGGCCTCGCAATGCTACACGCTTTCCGGGACAGTGTGGGCATCTTAGCCCCTGCCATTCTGCTTGCTAGTCCCCTGGCACCCCCGGTTGCCACTGGGATGCGCCTCTCTGGGGAAACTGAGGATTGCCACAAACGCACTCCGGATGCCCCAGCGCAAGCCAGAACTATGCACCATCAGGGCACGTGCCACCGTCTCTGGGACCCTGCCGGTAGCATCCTCGGGCCCTTTTGGGGACCTGCTGCCGTGCCCCCTCCAGCCCTGCAGGACGCTGCACCGGCGTGGTCCTCCTTTACCCAGGTGCGACCGCCACAAGACCACCGTGTTGTGGACTGGGTCCCGATCCCCTCGGACCCTTATTTGCCACTGTTCTCCTTCAATGTCCGCCAGCCACCCGGGCAGCGCTGTTACCGGCCACCTGTGCGGCTGCTGATCTCACTAGGGCGTGCAGGCGCTCGGCGCCGGACCTCCCCCAGGTTCTTGCCCCGCCTGAGATGTGGTGCGGGTCCGCCCACTCCTCTCACCCGACCCTCTTTCTACGCTCGGGCGACGTCCTCACACTCGCTGGGGCTGAATGGGTCCCCCGCCTGCGTTCGCCTGTTGGGCGCTTCTGGGAGACTCTCCAACAAGCCCGGCAGTTTGCCTTCTGGGGGAGCCCGTTCAGAATTCGGCAACCCGGTTTGCTCTTCGCATGGTCTCCTGGGGAACCGGCACCGCTCACTGTGCCCACGGACCGCAACGAGCAATGGGACCCCGACCATTGTACCTTCCGGCCCACGCTCGCAAGGTTTAGTGTGGGGCGCTGGATACCCGCAGACCGCAGTGATGACCTCGGTCTTCATCTGGTACCTGAAAGCCCCAACCTCCTATGGGCCAATGTCTTGTCCCGACGACAGCCGCTGCATGCTCGCACTGTTCCTAGATACGGATCCGGCGGGTTTCTGAGGGATGGTGATAGCAGCTCTCCCTGTTGCAGCGCTCCCTCCCCTCTCCTTTTCGGTCTCATAGGCGGTTTGTTGTCCCCTAGGATGTCTAGGTGGTCCTGGTTCGGAGCTTTGGGTTTTTGGACGTTGTGCTGTCGGCCGCGCTCGCCTGTAGCGCTGTATGGCTCCACCCCTCCGGAGTATCGGGCCGCAAACCCGCCCAACTTGGATAGTGGTCTATTGGCACGTACCCGCTGTTACCTTCGAGCCTGGGGCGCCCCCTCATGGTCCAGCTCGGACGGTATCTCCTGGACAGCCGACCTTCATGAGGAGTGTGTGGCGCAAGCGTCTCTGCACCAGGTCTGGTGGTCGCATGACTTGTTTCCCTGTCTCCCTGCCTCTGCTCCGGCCTCTTACCACCGGGAGTTCTCCAGCTACCCGCTCTGGCCAGGCGGCGTTCCGGAACAGATCTTCATCGCTACGGATGGCAGTGGTGAGCACGGTGGAGCTTGGGCCTTCTGTGCCTGGGCGTGGTGGCGCAGCCGCTGGTATCGCCGTGTTCGGAGCTACTGGCGCTGACCTCCCGTGGTCGCCCCAAGGGCAGCCCCCCGCCGGCCTCTCTTTCCATGCGGAGCTGTGGGCTCTCCAGGCTGCTGGCCTGTGGCTTGTTGCATGGGTCGACCGACTCTCGCTGCTCACCTCTTCCGCGCCTACTCGGGTCACTATTGCAGTGGATAATGCCGCTGCCCTTCAGATCGCCGCTGGGCAGGCGCAAGCCGGCGAGAATGTCACCACTGACACTCGTTACGTGTGGCAGGCTGTCCAGTCTCGCCTCACAACCCGCTTTCAGCATGTGCACAGCCATGTCGGCATCATGCCGAATACGCTTGCCGACTTTCTTGCTGGTTGGGTGGGGCAACGCGGGTGGCGGCCCTGGAAACAAACTGACCCCACTCTGCCTGCCCTCTTCCGCCAGGCCGGGCCTTGGCTATGGGCTGTTCCCCGAGCGCGGGTTCAACAAGGGCGGCCTTGCCTTCAGCTTGTCTCGGACTCCCTTCCTCCAGCGCCTCAGACGAAAGAGCCTTATGCCCAAGAATCCCCGTCGGCTGGCCCCTCAGAAGCCCCGGTGCTGGATGAGCCTCGCCAGCCAACCATGACTTCCCCCGTCCCTCTTCGCATCGTTACGGCTAATGTCCAGACGATGCATGATTCCCGTGCCTCCTTCTTCAATCCGTCGGGACACGGTCAACGCCGCCAGTACTTGTACTCCCAGGTGGATAAGCTGAGCCTCGACATTGTTTGTCTGCAAGAGACCCGCAGCAAAGGGGGACGCTGGGATACTGCCGGTTTGCTCACCTGGCGGTCCGGGGCCGCCAAGGGCAGCTATGGCTGCGAAATTTGGGTGAGACCACATCTCACGAACCCGCCACTGCGCCTTGACGATTGGCGCATCACAAACGCCACCCCCCGCAGCCTCATCATTGTGTGCAAACGAGCTGACTTCCCGCTGGCCATCGCGGTGGCGCATGCACCCCACTCTGACAGGCCGGCCGCGGAGATTCATCAATTTTGGTCCTCACTGCAGGCCTCGCTGTGCCAGTTGCCTCGGACCCTAACACTTGTTATTGGCCTTGATGCCAATGCCGACCTTCTGTGGGCCGATGAGGACCACGCCTTCATCGGGGACGGCCTAGGGTGTGGTGAAGAAGGGGCTGGCGAGCAAGGCCTGTTCGATACCATGCAACGCTTTCGGCTGACGGCCCCAGCCTCTTTCTCTGATATCCAGGTTGGCCCGGGCTGGTCTTGGGAGCACACTGGCGGTACCCGCAAGCGTCTTGATCACATCCTGCTTCAGGCGGGTTCCTGGCAGTACCGCCGCTCCTGCCAGCTCCCTGAATTTGATATTCTGAACGGTCGGCGCGACCATATGCCCTTGCTTGTTGAATGTGAGCTTCGGGGTCGACCGGCCCCTGCCGCGCGCTTGCGCCCCCCTCCACGGGCAACCGCCTTGCAAGCTCAAACTCTTGCGGCTGATCTCTGGCAAGGACTCTCTCCATCCATTGGCGCAGTCGTGAGTGTCGGCCATGAGGTCCAAGCCCTTAAGCGGCGGCACCTCCGTCTCCTGCGAGCTCTCCCCAGCCCGCCGAGGCGACCCATCCGCCAGCCATATATTTCTTCCTCCTCTGTGGCTGCTCTCGAGAAGGTCAGGCAGGGTCGGGAACAACTTCCCGCTTTGCGAGCCAATGTCGAGTGGCAACAGCGGCGTTTTCTTCTGCAGGTCTGGCGCCACTGCTGTGCGCGCCCCGATGCCAGCACAGCTCGCCCCGACCCTACGGGCCTTCAGCACGCTAGGCTCTTGCTCCAAGCTTGCAACTTGCATGTGCGTGGCCTGCAGCAAAAGGCACACTATCTCGCCCGCGCTGACAAACAAGCCCACTTTCGCTCCCTCACTCTTGCGGCCGCTCGGCATTGGGAGTCTACTGGAGTCCCTCTTGAGTCCATCCGGCATCTCCGTTGGGCCTCTCGTAAGTCCCACGAAAGGCGAGCCGTCCACGCGGCTGGGGGATATGACATTGACCCGGAGCTTGAAGATCAATTTCGCGCCCAAGAAGGAGCCAGCAGGGTTGAGGCCGCGCAATTGTCTCAGGCTGCGGTCAGCTGGATGTCCTCGCCCTGCCTCCCTTGCTTTGAAGCGGTCCCCTCTCTGCTCCAGCTTGAGCAGCTCTGCATCCGCCAAGCTCCGGCTAAAGCCCCTGGGCCGGATGGACTGCGTAACGAGCTCTGGCGGTCGCAGGGCGCCCATGCAGGCCGCTGGCTTTGGCCCCTGTGCGCCAGGATCGCCCTTCAAGGCCGAGAGCCTTTTGACTTCAAGGCCGCCATTGTATGCGCCCTTTACAAAAAAGGGCCTGCATCCCTGCCGGCCAACTATCGCTCCATTGCCCTTCTTAATGGCGTTGCCAAGCTATGGCACTCGCACCTTCGGTCGACCATAGGAGGGCACATCCTCTCTCGCTATGAGCCCATGCAGTTGGGAGGGCGTAAAGGGGTCCACACGGGGTTTGCTCTCGCCGCTTTTCGGTGCGCGTGGGACCTCTCTGTCTCAGCTGGGCGTTGTTTGGCCGTGGTCTTTGTTGACATCCAAGCCGCCTACTATGAGGCCAGTCGGGACTTGCTCTTTGACGGCTTCGCGGCAGATGCCCAGGTGCCAGAGCACCATCACCTCGCAGGTCTTGTCTTGAAGCTTCAGCAACAAGGAGCTCTTGCTGCCCTGGGGGTCGCGGACGATGTCGCTGCCCTGCTCCGTGACTGTGTTGCGCTGTCCCACTGGTCCTTGTCGGGCTCCTCCAACATCTTCCTTGCCTCCCGTGGCTCTCGTCCCGGGGATGGCTTAGCTGACATCCTGTTCGGCGCGCTCTTCGCGGTTGGATTGCAGCACATCCAGCGTGCCACCGCGCAGCTCGGCATTACTCACACCAGTGCTGGAGTTGAGGTTGGCCTACCGCCCGGTGTCAAGCCCATTGGGTGGGCTGATGACCTCGCGGTCCTAGCTGACTTTGACTGCCCTGCTGATTTGCAGGCTCAGCTTCCCCAGCTCGTCCGTGTCATTCTGGAGACCCTCCGACTCCTTCGTTTCCGGGTCAATCTCGGCGCGGGGAAAACCGAAGCATTTGGTTGACATTCGAGGTGAAGGGGCTCGGGCGGCCCGTGGGGCCCTGCTGAGCGGGGACGCACTCCTGCAGGTCTCCGACTCAGACTCCATCCGTCTCTGCCCGGAGTACAAATATTTGGGAGTTGCTCAACTGCCCCGGGATACTGGACGTAGAGACTGCGAGCTCGCGGCGCAACGGGGCTCCGCTGCGGCCTCGATGGCTCGCACCCTCCTGTGCAGCAACTGCCTCCCGTGGGAGCTCAAGCGTGCTTGGGTTGCGGGCAGAGTTCTCCCGTCGGCGTACTCCTCGCTCGCTATGTCTCTTGCGGAGTCGGGCAGAGCGACCGCGCCGCTGGCAGGCCTTTTTGAGCGCACGGCCCGCATTCTCTTGTCCTCGTGGCAAGTGGGGCACAAGCTCACCACGCCGCTTCTCCGGCTCTTTGCTGATGTCCCTCCACCTGACCTTGCGACCGTGATCAGCCAATGTCGGCTGTGTGTGCAATTGTTTTGCAAGGCGCCAGCGGCTGTCCGCGACATTGTCGATGCCGCCTGGAATCGGGCGCTCCCGTGGTGCCAGGCTCTGGTTTCGGCATGCATGCGTGTGGGTGCGTCCCTTGATCTCTGGGATCCGGAGCAGCCTCCTGCTATTACGGTTCTCTTCGTGCAGAGTCACGGGCGTGCCCTGCTCCGAGCCTGCAAGTCCCTGAGCAAGTTCGGTCACCGCTATGCTGCCTGCGCCCAGCTGTGGGACGATCTCTCAGCTCGGAGAACCACACACGTGCTCGGAGCCGCTCAGTCCTATCGCTGCCCTGTCTGCCAGGACATCTTTCCGAGCCTCCATGCCGTCCGGGCTCACCTTCACCGAAAGCATGGTGTCCTTTCCGACGTCACTGCATACATGGCGGGTTCTGTGTGCCTCTGGTGTATGCAGGACTTCCACTCCTCAGACCGCCTGAAGTACCACCTGCAAACGCAGCGGCCCTGTTTGCACGGGCTTCGGGTCACTGTCGGCCCGGTGTACCAGTACGGGTCCGGCACTAAGCGCAAAGGCCGCGCGGCTCACCGGGGAGTTCCACCGCAGCGCCTCTGCGGTCCGTGTAATGCCACCCCAGTTCAACGGCGCGCAGCTCGTCTCGGGGTGCCAGTTACCGAGGCTGAGTTACAGGAGGAGTGGGATGCCGTTCAACGCTCGCCAGCCCTCTCGGACCTGGTTCCTGGCAATCTGCACCGTGTTGCTGCGGGGTCTGCGTCTGCTTCGGCGCCGGTGGCTGTCCTCGGTTCTCTTGGTGAGGACGCCGCCTCTTCTCCCTTGTTACAGAGCCCCGCGTCATCTCTGGTTGGTTCACTCGGTACCACGCAGCTCCAGTGGTACTCGTTTGTTGAAGGTGCGGCTGCCTGTGTTGACTGGGCGCTGCCTTCGCCTTGGTGGCCTGGGCTTCTCGCCCTCGGCGGGGTCTTCCGCCTGCCTTCTTCCTGGCACCGGCTTTGGTCCATGTGGTCGGCATTGGAGCTCTTCTCGCCTTGGGAGCACCGTGCCGTTCGCCGCTTTGGGGTCCTTCGTTCGGCCTCGTCTTGTGGCTTGGGTGCCCCTGTGTCGCTGGCTGACGCCACTGCTGGCCGCCGGTCACTGCTGGAGCTGGCCGCCGCCCTTGTTTCTTTCCGCATGGTCTGCAAGACCGTCCACCTGCGGGGCGCCATGTGGATTTCTGGGCACCCCGGGCACCTGGGTCTTGCCCTGCTCCGCCGCCTGCTCCCCGCGGCTGTCTTCTTGGACTTCTGGTCTTCTGCTGGTCGCATCTTTCTCGCGGCCAGCTCGGCCTCCTTGGCCTCATCTGTGCGTTCGGCCCTCGTCGGCTCTTCCGCCCCGCCCTCGCTTTCCGTGCGAGCTTTCTGGGCGTACCCCGCTGCGTGAGCTGTTCACTTCCCCGTCTGTACAGCTGATTTGCTCCCTTTTCATTTCGTAGTTCCTTCCGGCCGCATCCCTACAGCAGGGATGCTTTTCGGCCTCTGCATGTTTGACTAGCACAGGACCTTCCTCTGGCGCGCGTGAGTGAGTGAGTTTGCGTGGGACTCAAATAAGTCCCCATCCGTGGCCCACTACCCCTCAATTACGGAATGCACCTCAACTCACGACATGGAGGTTTCCGAAAATAGGGGACCCTAATATGGTACCCTTTATTAGCCAAATCCTTGTTATAACGACCCCAAAATAAGGTACCCCTATGTTCGGAAACTCCCATATCAAGCTCCTCAGGATTTAAGATCCGAACGACGAAAGAACCCTAGGGTCTAGACCCTGATTCCCTAAAACCCTAATAGAAGCGATCTTTGGACTTGGAGTAGAGCTTGTGAGGTACGTTAGAGACGGTTAGAGTTTACTTCTATACGGATTATAGGTGGATAGTATTACTTGTTATTACGACCGCTGCATATACATATGTGTGTGTTATATATATATATATATATATAGATAGCGAGAGAGAGAGAGAGAGAGAGAGAGAGAGAGAGAGAGAGAGAGAGAGAGAGAGACAGAAGGATAGGTAGTGACCACCAAACGGAAGCTCCCCCTCTCCTCCATCATGAAGTTCTGGCGCTTGAGCGCCGCATACCTCAGCGAGCTACATCTGCGCCGTTCTTGCAGGCCGCTAAAGACCTTAGGAATGTTATGGCTGAAGCGTATACTGTGCCAATCAGATCAAAAACACATTTTCCACGATCGGCCGTACTCGCGATGCGAAGGGTAAGTAAGAACAAATAAAGGCTCGGGATTTAGGGAGATTTATGCCAACCCGGACCCCCAAACCTAAACGTAAGCCCCAAAGCCTAACTAGAATACCCTCATGTAACCTCATATTCTAACCACCGGCCCTAAACGTTCTAAACCCTAAACTTCCGAGACCAAAAGCCTTCACCCTCCTAAACCTTAATATGGGGGGTTTCCGAAAATTAGGGGGTACCTTATTTTGGGGGGGCCTTATAGTAAGGATCCTACTATTTAGGGTACCATATGAGGGTCCCCTATTTTCGGAAACTTCCATATTTTTTCTTCGGTGGTCTTTGGCCCCGAACGACCGGGCCGACTCTGACCAAAAATGTTGAAGGTGTCACCGGAATCGCAGCATGTAGGACCCTTAAAAACTTTAATAGGGCTCCTTTAAAGGGTTCCGATCAGACTGACTATAAGGCTTCTATGATAGAGGAGCCTCAATCATTAGAATAGGCTTTTGGGCTGCTTTATAGTATAGTTAGAATAAGGAACCATACGGAAAAATGTGGGTACTTGTTTAGGCTTCTATATTACTAGGTGGCCCTGAAGGGTTGTGGAATGGGGTCTCAGGGTAGATAATACTATCGTTGTAGAGGAACTATCAGGGACTGGTGTTGCTACTTATTCAAGCCCCATTTACTCTACATGCTTTTCACAGCATTTAGGGGGCTTGTGTCCTAAACCCTGAAACCTGAAACCGCAACCCTGCCCAACACCCAAAACCTCAATCCTGAAACCTAAGCCCCGTACCCTGAACCCTCAACCCCGCCCTGAACCCGTAAGGCCTTGCATGAAGCCTTCGAGGGTTCGCGGGCCTTCAAGGGACGTGCGAGCGCCTCTACAACAGTATGGACCCTCCATTGCAGCCCTTGAGGTAGGCCCCTCGACGGAAGGTTTAGGGTCCATGCTTACCCAGAGACCCCAAAGTAGTTCCTTGTTGGGGTTCGTATATAGAATCCTATGGGGTAGGTAGGGTCACGAAATGGCGAATGCCACGACTGATTGCAGCAGGGCACGTCCTCTCCACATCGATACGCAGGGCATTCCCTTTCAAGCGAAGGCCCTGCGACACGAACTCCTGACAGGCTTGGCGGCTTGACTGCTTGGGCAAACTTTCTTTCCCATCGGAGAAGTGGCCGCTGCCTCACATGTAGTTGCGACTGTGGTTGTTGTTGCTGCTGTTGCTGTTGTTATTGTTGTTGTTGTCGTTGCTGCTGTTGCTGTTGCTGCTGCTGTTGGCCTGTCTGCCTTGTGCTCCAAGTCGGGAAAGGAGGGTTTCAGCGTGCAAAAACTGGGAGGTTCACATGCAAAAGTCGACAAACGCCGAAAGTTACTGCATTCTGTGCTTTATCGGGGAAGCAGCGGTTTTGCCACGACTGGTTTGGCGGCATTTTTGGCGATGCTGAAGCTCAAACAAAATCGTAGCCGCTACAAGGCTGAAGACGTCTCTCCTGTGGAGAGATGTCGCCAGTGCTGTCCAAATCTAGGATCTCAAAGATCTTCCATGCTTTGTCCTGAGGAGGGGCCGTCGACGGACCAACGACCAGATTCGGGTTTCTGGTTTCATGTAGGAGTCTATTATTATTATAACATATTTATGAGAAAGAACACCCAAAAATAGCGTAGGTAATCATTTTAATTATTACCTTAAACTACCAAAGCCCTTTTTTTAGGGTCTTCTTATGAACCCTGATATGAAATTTGTAGGGGCCCTACGAAAAAGTAGGTTTTGGTAGGTTCCGGTAAGGCTCCTATATTCGGACGTTGAGGGTTGACGACTGAGAACTCACCAGGCCAGAAGGGTGGTTTGCAGCCTGGACAAAAGCCATGGAAAAATCTCAGGCAGCACTCTTGGGAGCTTGAACCCTAAACTCGAAAACCCTGAACCCTAAACCCCAAACCCCCTAAACCCTAAATCGCTCCATGAAAGCGAAGGGCCTTGTGACAAGTGGCCTACTCTACCCAGAGGCCCCATAGTAGTTCCTTGTTGGGGTTACCTTATGGAATTCTGTATGGGTGGTTGTCAAAATTAGGGTCCCTTTTTGGGTCCCTAATATAATACGGCACCTAATATTTAGGGTGCCCAAAAGGAGGCCATAATATTGACAACCACCCATATATACAGACTGGGGCGTGGTGGCTTTAACACAGCTTTCGTATAGAGGGATTTACTGGGGGACAGTCAACACAAAGGGAAGCCAAGCTTGCAGTCGAGATCGAGAGGACACTTTTTCATTCGCCAAGACGGTTCTGAGGCACACGTGCAGACTGCTACCGGCAACAAATCATTCAAGCAGGCTGACTGCTTCTTATTTTCAACGACAATCAGGCACGACCAGATGTGCAGCCTGCTTGGATGATTCATTCAAGCAAACTGCGCCTTTGAGCACGCATGGAGGGGGCATATTGGATCCCAATAGGCACCCTCCATGCCTGCTCAAAGTTGACACTGATTTACGAAGCACACATCAATCAGGCACTGGCAGCGACAGCTGAGACATCGTCACACTAAGCTGACGAGATTGTGAAACAATGACTCTATCAAGATCGACATACCCTCAGTCATGTGCAGCCTGCTTGGATGATTCATTCAAGCAAACTGCACCTGACGAGAACTCAATTAATAAATGATGAAGCACAAATCAATCAGGCACCAGGCAAGGCCCGTACTGGCCGCCCGAAGTGGCAGCTCAGACATCGTCACACCAAGCAACCTGGATGAGCAGGAAGTCAATGAATCAATGCCCTTCTATTCTACACAGCGGGCCTTCTCAATGTGTGGCAAGTCAAGTCCAGAGTCCAGGAGCTCAGACCTGGCGACATAACATAGGCTCAAGGCCAAAACAAAGAACTCTCTAACCGAGGCTAGGCACTGACAGGCACACACACTTTCCACTGCTAGCTGCTGTTGAAGGCAGGTCGAGTTGTGCACTCTGTTAGCATCAGCAGTCCCGACTTGTGGGCAGTAGCGGTCAAATAAAGACTTAGTCATTATATGAGCAAGCACTGTTTCATTCCCACATAGACACACTGCTGCCGATAAACTGAATTAGGACAGCACGGCACCGCAGGCAAATTCAGGCTCCTCGAATCGACACAGGAGTGGAAATATGTACATACATATATATATATATATATACATATAAATTAAATACATATGTAACTAGCATAGAGTCACATGGCCCAGGCCCATGCTTACCTCAGTGCTCAGTAAGCACTGAGATAAATATGTTCACTGCCGCACTGCCGGCTGCTGACTGGGTTGCATTCTGATTCTGTGCAACCACTTTGTCACTTCCTACTCGTATACAAATTACTTGCGCAAACACGGTGAAAACACACTGTGTTTGTAAAAAGCCTCGGCCTCGGTCCGGCTCCGAAGTCATTCCGCCACTCAGTCACTAAGTCGCTGAGTCACTATCTCACGGTGACGATCTTCCTCAAGATCTTGAGCTCGAGCAACCTGCTTCTTTTCGCCAACTCGGTGTGCACCTCGTTGTTGAGAGACTCTTCGATCCAATACATGCGGAACTCTAGGTAGTCGCCCAGGCAGTCTTCCCTTGGATGACAGCTAGCTGGACTTTGGTCATTAATATTTATTACAGTCACAGGGCTTTGGGACGAATCGCAGTAAGCAAAAGAATTTCTGATTTAGTATATTGAGGTGCACACACTGGTCGTAGTACAATCTCAGCCACATCTGCAGGACATAGTTGGCTTGTCGCTCCGACAGCAATTTCGCAAGCTTTCGAAAGACCTTCTGGGAGTCCGGGTCCATTGGCATTGGCATGGCTTAGGCACTTTTGCCAGTCAGAGTTTTTCACAGACACAAAGTTTGTGTCGGCCAGTGACTAGGCTTTTGCGAGTGCGAGCCACAACGCCCACTTACAACGAACGGTCCTCCCAGATCCGAACTCTAAGTCACAAGTCAAGTGCACAGCTTTCTTGAACGCAAGAGACTGCAAGACACCAACACGGAATTGAAAGATGTCCAGGCCAAACTGTACTAAAGCCTCAAGCCCTTGTAAAGCCTCGCCTGCCGCACTACAAGCTCTCGGCGTAGGTCAGTTCTCAGACGAACTCTTCACAACAATTCCTTTATCAAAATTCCTGAAGTCGCTGTCGCAAGTAAGTAAGGGCAAATATTGGACTGCACAGATATTTTTATTCACGTCACAGGACTCAGAATCAGAATGGCACGATTCCACGACTGAAGCTAGGCACGACGACTCCCGAGGAACTGAGGCAAACATTCGCCATTAGTATGCACATTGGCAAGAGATTCCACACCTAGCACGAAGCACATGCAGTGTACTAGACACCGGAACCTATTACCATGAACAACCACCTGGCAGCAAACACTCTGCTAGCAGCGCATGCAAAGCCACACAGTCACAGGCCTCCTTTCCTCCAGACTCAGTTTTCAGCACGTACAGGCACTAAGACCTTGCAGCAGGCAGATTCAGGATAACTCGAATCACACGTCACGTGTTACAGTTCAACCAGCGGCGGATTGATTATTCTTGGCTGCCGGCTAATCAAAATATTGAATGTGCATGATTTTCCAGACCCAGCATGCAGCAAATGCGCTGTACCGCACCTTTTGCTGTGTAAAGACAAGCTCACGGACCAGCCTCTTGCAAGATGTTGACACTCTGAGACCTGGGCCACTGGGGGCAAGCAGGCGCGGCATGAGCGACACACAGTTTATGAGACACGATGTCAGAATCTGGGAACGCACGCACATTTTGGTCGCACGGCCAACAACTACACATCAGAGTTAAACTCGTCCGCCATATTAGCACCACAGCGACTACTACGGAGCCGTGTGGTCCAGTCGATTCGTGTACAATGACAGCAACGGAACTCAGTGTGACCAGACATGGCCACTATTGCTACTACTGAGCCATGTGGTCCAGTCGATTCGTGTACAATGGCACAGCAACAGAAAGTCACTGTGACCAGACATGGACTGCTTGAACATGGCTTCACGGAAGCTGTAGCATCGCAAAGGGACACATGCACACACACACACACACGTGCACTTGCACAGACTGAACCAGGCACAAGTGATGTCCTATTTAAAATCAGACAAACTCTCAAAGGCCCTTTGAACGCGCTGTGAAACAAAATTGCTGCAGTCACTGAATCACTGCTGAAAGTTCCTCTCCTCGATGAGAACCCAGCCCTCAGGCACGCTTGTCGGCAATGCACTCGGTGAGCTCAGTGTGATGACACCAACGAAAGACACTTTGCGGATGCCGTCAGTGAAGTGGCCATGACAGTCACTGTCCTGCCGCAAACAAATCTCGTGTCTCCGCACGCCGACGTCAGAGCAACAAGCGAAGTCACGAAGCAAGATGTCACGGCCATCGGCAGCCAGGCACCACGTACCCTGCATACCGTAAGCCACGCGACCGGTACCTTGGATGCAAGTGAGCATAGTTGCAAGCAAACGCTGGAAGATCAGACAGGAAACACACCGAAACATCAGCAGTCAGCATGCTCTAACTTCTTACACTACACTCAAAAATCAAACTAAATCCCGGCGCAGCCACGAGTTCGGCGCTTGAAGCCCGTTCGCCAGTTATCGAACAGGAACAAGGTTTCTTGTCGAGCGCCATGACGCCATTCATACACGCCGGCACGAGTTGCTACCGCCATGTCTTCAGAACAGAACAGGCACTGAAACAGTCACAGCTTCGGTCAAATATCGGAGGTGTCCAAATCATGTGTGAGTCGATCAATCAATCAATGGACAGCACCTCACTCACAGTTGGAAGATTGCGACGAATGCACACACAAACACAGCACATGCTGGGTCGGTGACCGGTCGACTCGCAGGCTTGGACTCCTTCCCACACCATGCCATGAGCCTCGGACACATCTTAATTAATGTAATGGGAACGACATGAACACAGGCAAAAAAAGTCTACTTCAGTCACTCAAAGGAAGGTTGCCGGTGTCAGCCTGCACAATTATCGCTCGCAGCTGCTGCTCCCTTTTCAAGGAAATCTGGGTATATGTCATCTATCAACGAGACAAGAAAGAGAAATATCTTGCAGCCTTCGCCGATTATATTATAATGGAATTCGCCCGACCTGACAGGCAGACTCTTGCCATGTCCCGTCCGTGGCACATTCAAGCATCATCATGATGCTGACTTTCACAAAGGAAACACTTCAACTTCAATGATAACACCCGGAAGTAGTAGTAGCTTAACTGGAAATGGATATGTGTCGTTTGATGCTGAGACTCTCGCCATTCCATGTGACAGCATCGCCGTGGTTGGCTCGTCTACAAGACACCTGTTCGGCCCCGACTCAGTGGCACACGCTCAGTCGTTGGGAACCCTGAGCTGAGGCACTCACCGATCGAGTTACCAGCACCAAGGTAAACCTGATCAGGATAAACTTTCGCTTGGACAAGTGATGCGTAAATACTGAAATCAGCATTGCAGTGACTTGATTCCCCGAAGCATTTCTTTCTTGCGAGGGCATCGGTCTCAACGGTGCACTGTGTGTCAGGGACATCTGAGAAGATTGGACTGGACTGGACTGCTGAGCATATTATACAATGATTCTTGAGGCACTGTACAATCACTTAGACACAACATTCCTCAGACCAGCAGTGCTTAGATCATCAGTCAGCCACAAGTCAATCCTCTTTGAAGACCCAATCCCTAGTGCAGCGGTCTCAACGGTGCGCTGCATGACAGCGACATCATCTGAGAAGATTGGACTGGCTGGACTGCTGAGCATATTATGAACCAAGACAGTGATTCTTCAGGCACTGTACAATCACTTAGCCACAACATTCCTCAGACCAGCGGTGCTTAGAACATCAGTATCAGTTAGCCACAATTCAATCTCCTTTGATGTCCCAGTCCCTTTCCTGCTGCCACTTCTTGCCAGCGTCAGTGTCCATGTACCTGACTGAAATTAGTAATTAACCCTAAACTCTAGACCCTTGTTTCCCCTTTGCCTATTTAAACAACACCATTGCAATTATATCATGATTCGGAGTCGAGAGGCGACTGCAGAGCATCACGCAATGTCGATGAAGCCGGTTGTCTGTGCCGGAGTCGCTGAAGGCCCGCAGACACTGCCAAAGCTTGAGCTTGTCCTGCACGAGGCACCAGCACGAGGCACCAGCAAAAGACACCAACAAGACCCAGTCACTGCCACAGTCACAGACAACATGCAGGCACTGCAGTCCTTGTGCCGTTAAGGCTTGCGGCAGCACTGTCGAAAGCTCAGGCGGTAACGTCGACGGAAGTGATTTGGCAGTTGCGTCAGCCACTCTGCTGCGAATCCGGCACACAGACACATCTCCAACTTCAAGCCCATTCACCTGCAGGATGTTGAAGAGCTCCGCATCGTGGCCACTTTCAGTCATGCCATCCTTATGCAAAAAATGTTCAACTGCACTGCAGTCACAGTGAATCACAGCCATCGTAGAACTTCTGCCAGCAACTTAAAATGGTACTAAAGATGCTGATAGGAGTTCCAAGTGGGACTGGATTTGGGCAGTCACAGGTCGAAGGTGAAGCGGAGACATCTTTGCGCTCAGCAACAGCCTGAGCTTGGACAATGTTGAATCAGAACTAATGCCCGGCACTATGTTCAAATCATGCACTCCCACTGAACAAACAAAATCTGCTCATTTCGCACAGGAACTCAGACACCTGAGACACCAATAATCGGTCCCTTTCACTCCCGAGACACTTGACGCCGGCACTCTGAAGATGAACACGATCCATCAAGTTTTGTGGCGACAAGTGCTGCTGTGCCCTCCATTGCTGGTGGGCAAATGACCCCAAGCGCTCGCACGCGGCTTCTGGCCCACGGAGGAGGCGGCATCTGTGGTGAAGTCTGACGGCATGCCACGCAGAAGCTCGAGCAAGGGGGGCACCGTCTTCAGGCACGAAACCAACAGCGAAGTACCTTAGCTTGGCAGGCTTCACTCATCGGAAATGAAGACCGACATCTGACTGAATCCCCCCACAAACAATAACAAGTAACGTTTGACAAAGGCAGCTTCAGATCAGGCACGGATGAGAATCAATGGTAGCAGACACACGTTCCGGTCGTATTCGACGCAGCATGTCAACAATTCGCACCACCTTCCCCTTCCAACTCCGCAAGCCACCTGAAGACCGAGTCATCGTCTTCTTTCTCTTTCTTCTCCCATACTTGAAGGCTTCCAATACCTCAGGCACCGGAACTTCATGCCTGGACCAAGCAGCAGCCGGCAGCATGTCACCCAGCAAAAATCGAGACACTCGGTCTGTAATGTCCCACTGAATCTTTCTGATCGTGTTGGGGGGCAGCATGTTCAGAAGGAACATCTTGACCCAACCTAGCACCCACACTGGACGCACGACATATGTTGATGTCTCCCACCATCCAGCTGCTTCTGCAGCCACGTCTTCAGGCACTGCCGAGCTGATTTCTGTTCCCTGGGACGCAGCAGCAATTAGCCGCACTCGCTTGCAGAACAGTCTATACTGACGGTCCTTCTCTTTAACCGCCAAATCCCAGCTCAAGCTACGCAACGGATATGCCTGCGGATCAGGCCACAGACACTTAGCCAAAAATGGCTCCAGCAGTTGCCAAACAGTCAGGAAGCTTTCACAATCCGTCTGGGATGGAGGTGAAGTCACCAATCGCTGCCATGCGAAGCAAGATTGCATCTTCTCCACCAGCAACATCATCTCGTCATTAACACCCACGGTGCCAATAATTTCCTGAAATTCATTCTGCAAGCGTTCAACAAATCCTCTTGCCAGACGGATTCCATCAAGTACTTTGAGGACATAATGGTACATGGCTGTCGGAACCTCGGGTGTCGATGCGACAGTATCATCTGAGCCCAGACATTCCTAACCTTAATCTGAAGTGCAAAGAGAAACCACTTGTAAATCAATAAAACTCAATTCACACAGTTCCAGCACTCCCACAGATGAAGATTGCAGTTGTGAACTAGTGCATTAAATTTTCGATATTTGTGTTGGCCTGCTGTTTGCAAACAGAGTAACCTGGCAACGTGAAGTCCAGGCACAAGGGCATTTGCATCCACCGCTGTTCATTTTGTGCAGCTTCGCCTCCGGAGACAGGGAATGTGTCACCAAGCGAGCCCGCAGCAAGCCCGGTCTTGACCGGCCAGGCGGTACTTTGGGAATAGTTTGATAACGAGGCACGTTCTCTGTCAAAGCACCATCTTTCGTGTTGGAGGACTGGGCTACCCAAAAAGGCACTCGAAGGACCTTCCCGCACAGCTTGCTGCACTTGCGACCACACTTTCGCTTTTCATGCACTGTCCAGTTGCAAAGTCTCACAGAAGGGACCTTGCCCCGGCTCTTCAAGGAAAGCAATTCTCCAGGGCACTGGCAATGGGGTCCTGCGGCACGGCCTTTGGTGTACTGCTCAGGCAACTCCACCGCAAGCTCCACATCAGCCACAGAAGGTGGTATCTGAAGCAGAATTTTGGCAGCGAACTTCAAAAAAGTCCCTGTGTACATTCGATGCTTCTTCTCAGAGCTCCAGGCAACCAGGAAACCTTAGCAAAACACAACCATGCCACGAACAAGAACGACTCAATGGTTAGGCCACCACTTCAACATACAGTACACACCCACAAATTCACAAGTTTAAATTTGCTTTGTCATAATATTGGTCTAGGCACAAGCTCTCTCTGCCAAAGAACAGTGCTGAGCCAGCAAGGTCGTGACTTGAACACACGTCTCCAACCACTCATAGCCACGCAAACAGGCACTAAGTTCGTCGACATATGCACTGTCTGCACGTTTGCAAGCCCATGGCTCCAATGCACCTTGCACAAGCAAGGCATGGTGCCGGACCGGGCCACGCGTTACATCACTCATAAGCATGGTGAAGGTAAGAAATGCAGGATCGAGCAGTCGTCTTGAGATTTGAGTAAGGCGATCCAAAGTAAAGTTACCATGGCCCTCTTTGCGCCACTCGTAACGAAGTCGTAGACCCACGGTTATCCTTTTCAGGTGCTGCAGTATGCTTTCAGGCACCAAGGACAAGGCACCAACCTTTCGTGTTCCACCAGTCTGTCGCACCTGACCACTAGCCACGTCGAGCTCTTTTTGCAAGGATCGAAAAATAATCCTGCCATCGCCATAGTTGAAGAGATGGTCCAAATCTTTCGCAAGAGCAAAAAGCTCGGCGGCAGCCTGCGTTCTCGCAACTGCCCGGCTGAAGCTGATGTCATCTCTGTGAAAAGCATCCCAGTCAACACAATCCATTGCTGACCTGCTAACAGGCACGGCTTTATAGACAGCAAGTCGATTATCACAGATTACAGTTTCCAACAAAATAACTCAAAACTCTTCTGCAATTCAAGCTGTGTGGCTCCGAGTCACCGTGGATGCGTTTCCACAGCTTCTCAGCCGCACCTGTTGATTTGTGGCGGTGCTGCTTTCCACCAGCCACGATTCCGCCATCTCCAGCCACCAGGCTCAGTCGGGCCCTCAGGGTCTCTCTATCGAAGACACCTGGATGATCTTCCAGACACTTCAAAGTCAGGTCGACCAACTTATCCCCTCTGTGATCACCTATTCCAAGGGTGGGGGAGGCACACATAGGCACCATGAGGTTTCCAGTGCTGTTCACTAGCATCATAGTCACCATGAGAACCGTCTCGTGCTTCGCACTGAAGCCAGAACCCAAAGACACTGGATCAAGCATGAGGGCAAAGTCTGAAGGGCACCCGGTGCTTAACACAGGCACAGACCATTGGAGGCCTTCAAGCTGGGACAGGACTAATGAAGCCACGTGAGTCACCTCCCGGAAAAATCGTCTGCTGTGTAACGCGGGGCCAATGTGCACGCCGGCTTCCTTCCAGCGAGCGGCTTGGCGCTCATAAGCCCAGCCACTTTGACCTTCAACTGCACAGGAAATGGCAAGCAGGCACACATTCTCCATGGCCCGCACTTTCTCAGGCACGTGATCGTCTTCAACATTCCTTCCGAGACGAGGCTTGTTTAGTCTTGCTTATTATGCCTGGGTTGCCTGTTTTAAGGGTTTAGGGTTTAGGCTTTAGGGTTTAGGTTTTTTGTAGTTAGGGCTTAGGGTTTGGGGCTTAGGCTTTAAGGTTTGGGGTTTTTGGGGTTTAGGGTTTGGGGCTTAGGCAGTAGTGTACACAGAATCAGAAATCAAATTTTCGCTGAACAATGCCATGGCTCGTTTCGGACTCTGAAGGGTCTCCACCTGTCGCAGGCACCTCTTCAGTACTCGAGGCACGTCTCGGTTGTCGACCGCCGTAGCTGGACTGGGGCTGCCACTGGCTCCTCTGCAGCTTCTCCCACACATTGCGCACGGTATACGCGCCCAGACCAAGAAACCGGCTGGCTGCAAAGATAGGAAAAGACACCTTTTGGCCACTCACAGAACATCCAGGTCGAATCTGCGACAACACGTGCTTCATTGTTTTCTTCTCACACGCTTGCACATTGGCCACCACATTTGCCACAAGCACTTGACTTTGAGCTTGCAGACATGCAGAGCCCAAAGTGCCAACCCACGAGCCACAATTGACACCCCTGTGCCAAGTCTTCTGGACACAGGCCTCATCATCCTCGTTGTCGTCACCTGTGGCAGGACGCTGCAAGGGAGCTTCCCCATCCGACTCTGAGTCGCTTGTGTCTCCTGCCATGGACTGCTGAGCTGGAGCCACCACCAAGCACGGTCCCGGACTCTCCGGCTCTTCAACCTTTCCATCCACAACTTCCATGACTGATGTCGCCGCACTGCTTGCAGCAAGACTGACAGCATCAGCATCCTCCTCCATGTCATGTGGTTCATAATAGTCACACGCAGCAGGTGGCAAGCTGGTCGTTGGGCTGCTCGTCATGGCAATGTAATGTACCCTACACTGCACGGCCCAAGCAAACAGACCTAGATCATGAGAAGTCCACCGAAGAAGATCAGACTCCTAACACCCTCTTTGTGTATGTGTGGTCCGAAGTTCACTGACACTGCATTTCGTTTTTTGTGTCAAGCTTAGACACTGTTGACACTTGATCCACTTTTTGAGACACGGGATAGCAAGAGGTGTTTTCCTTTGCTTCGGCTGTGCTTCACCCGATTATGATGAAAACGAGCACAGAGCCATCGGACGAGGCTCCACTGAGTTCACGGCTTTGAGATATTGAAGTGCAATGAGGCAAAGCTGCCTGTGACTGTGACACCTGCAGTAAAGCAACAAAGCTGTATCAGAAGCATGCGCATCCATCGAAAACGGCTGAGATCGTGACTTTGCGAAATGAGGCTGCCTCTGGCACCTGCACGAGGGCAGGAACACTGTATTGGAAGTTGGGCCAAAACTCATTCAGCGACAGTGGGCACTGAGTTCGTCACTCTGTGCAATGAGGCGGGCCACTGGAACCTGCATCGTGACGCATAACTTAAACCACAAATGCGAAGACACAAACTTCGACTTGCACGCAGAAATATGCAACGTCGCTCATACAAGCTTTTTTGAAGAGAATCTCGCAGAGCACCCCTGCGAAGCTACTGCTTTCGCTGCCTGACTCACTGGAGATGGGCTTCTGGAAAATGTGCTATATTTTTATTTTACTGAAATTCATCATCACATGCAGTAAATAAAGATTCGGAATCCCATCCTTAATTGCTCTGACTTGACTCTCGGCACCGACTTGACGCAGCCACGTACATGGTTCCCTGTGCTGTCCTTCGATCCACTCAGTGACCTTGTGGAGAATCTCCTATCGAAACTATCATACTTACCATGTCTTCACATCGAATTCAAAATTAATACCGGTAATGCACCTTGGGCAGGTCACAGACTGAGTTTTCCACTGGGGTGGCCGGAAGGACAGCTCAAACACGGCATATGGCCAAAGGGATGCCAAGCACTAATGGTGGCTGCCAGATACACGTCGTGTTGCTAAAGCTGCTGCAGCGATTAGCAAGGCGAAAGCGGACCAGCAACTGTACTGCACGTCGAACAATAGAAGGATCTGCCAAACACTAGAATGTGCTGGTCATCGGACTACGATCCTGGCTCTTGCACACCAGGGAGTGCCTGCTGCAATGAACCCAAGAACTTGGAAATGCAATTGGAAGCACAATGAGTGGTGGTAGTCACATATCAAACCTGCACATCATAACATTGTCCAAAAATAGAATACGGAGTCAAAGCAACAAGTTTGGAATACAACTTGAAACCTAATCGACTAACTCACTAAGGTTTCCTAGTTCAATTCAACACCTAGAAAGCAACGGTCTCTCTTCATTAATATGCACGATTCTGCTGGAAAATTGCTGGACCGCAGTCACCACCATCCCTTCAGCTCAGCACGTTGCGGTCCGGCATCACAATCATCTGCTTGTTGTTGGCCAGGGCGACGCCATACACTGCAAGCTCCTGCGGGCAACTAAATATGTAAACAGTCAGCATGATGCACAGCAAAGGCAAATTAGATTGTCTCATGTCCACTGTTGGCATGACATGGTCCCGTCCTGCTCAGAAGCTGCTTTCATGATCCACATGAGAGACACAGTGCTGCACTTGCTGGCCGTCTGAAGGATCTTCTCATCGGCGGGATCTTTGCACTTCAGACACAAGGTTGTCTTCTCCATATTGAAAGTGGGAGGGCACTGTCCCGCTGGCCTCGTAGTACATCAATCAACTGTCAGCTGCAACAGTCCAGACATAATGCTTCCAGTGACAAACACGCAACACACACACACATACGCCTGCCGATCTTCATGAGCTGGGCAAGTGAACAGAAACAATACACACAGACTCAGACTGATGCATACACATTGGCAAAGCAGAAACCAACACAACCATTCCCACAAACGCACATACACACAAACACAAGAAACTGCACAAACACACGCCGAGCAGCCAGCTGCCATGCCCAGGGATGCTCGCCACGCTCTGCTCCTGGATCAAGTCTTTCAGCTGCGCGACGCCGAAAGCCTGGTCCTTGCCCTTGTAGTAGAACACCCAGTCACTGCTTCGCTTGAAGTGGACAGCAAAAGGTGAATTTGAGTCCCCGCGTTCCAAAACAGCTGAGCGTGTCCACCACAGGCATGTGCGAGGAGCAAGCCGACGGTTTTGCACCTCCCCAGACACAAGCACGAAGCTTGCAGGTGTCATGCGCAGCAGGAACTTGAAGTCAGTGATGTTCTCCGCGATCTGCACCTGACAAGGGGCCGGACAATCAATGGCACAAACATGCACATTGATTCGTGACCACCCCGGCCTCGCTGTCGCTCTTCTGGTTTGCAGTCACTGGGGCTGGCTGCTTCGCTTTTTCGTCAAGTGCAGGCACCACAGGAGGTGCAGGCGCAGGCACAGGAGGTGCAGGCGCAGGCACAGGAGGTGTGGGCACAGGCGCAGGAGTTGCGGCAGGGACAGGTGGCTTCGGGTTGGCTTGAACAGGGGCTGGTGGCGCAGTCACAACTGCAGGCACTGCAGGCACTGCAGGTGGTGCTGGCGAAGACGTAGCCACCTTCTTAAGACAAGTCACGTTGCACAGAAAAATTTATAATTACTTGTGACCACTGGCTAGAACTGTGCAACTTGGATTCCCTGCCTGGCTTTGGCTCTTGGAAAGAACGGCGTCAAGTGCACCACGGAATCGTTTGACACGATCGTCTTCAAACATCTCTGCGGCTTGGGCGAAGTCGAACGCCAAACCGTAGTTGGTGCACAGTTGACTGTTGCGAGCCACGCCTGCACCGTTGTGGGTGCGAACCTCCAGTTCAAATCAAACGAAAGCTATACAAGCAACGGGCTGTTTGTTGCAGACATCACATGAACAAGCTTGGACCAAGGGGCCACAAGCTTGAGGTAGCCACTGCCACTTCCGCAGGCACTGTCCACTTGCCAGGCACAGTTCGGCTGCTTGCGAATGCCTGGCCAGACACACATGCAAAAGAGCAACACAACCCGCTTCCCTTGTTCCCTCCCGGCCTTGAAAGTGTTGCACGTATCTCGCAGCACCCAGCAAGACACAGTACACGGAGGCACGTGATCCCTTCACTCTGGCATTGTCAACCTTGACCACACCGTCAGCGAGGAAACCATGCCCAGGCAAGCGCAGGAACTTCGCCAAGGCCTCGTAACAGGTGAACTTGGCCGCCGTAGCGGTGCATATGATTTCACCCTCGGCCAACGGCTTACCAGTCACCAAGCCACGCCCAAAGGACTGGTGCAAGTCCAGGCACAGGTTGGAGTCACTGAGTTCCTTCTGTAGTAGCAACGGAACTCTCGTATCCAAAGCACCGTGAAAGACGTCCAGGCCCGCAAAGGAATCAGTCTCCGGGGGTTCGACATCAGTCAAGTCAAACACATCACTGTCAGGCACGCAACCTCCTTCAATCAACTGGATGGCTGCAGACACATGGGAGCGTTTGCGGTCCCCGGCATCCGCAGTCACGCGGGCTTCAGCCAACGCACTCCGGTAAAACATCTCCTCCTGCAACTTCACGCCATGCAAGGACGCATGCGAAGTCACAGTTGGCAGACACGCGAAGACCTCTTGACCAAGCAACCGCGCAGCCACGCTGGAGCCTGGGTGTGCCGTGGTTGTCAAGATGACCGTCGTCACGGACCGAGACACACACAGCAGGCACTGAAGGATAGGCGTGTAGAAGGAGGCGCTCTTGGCAAAGGTAAAGAGGTCCACCAAGAAGTCACGCTGTTGGAACGAGGCACCCAGGTTGAGTGGCGCAGGATCCGTGTCCTCTTCTTCACTCATCGCCTCGTCCTGCCCCTGCCCTTCACAATCATCCGGATCAAGCTCGCACTTTGTGGGATCTGCGCGGGTATCACCCGGCTTCACAGGCACCTTCGAGTCCTCAGACACCTGCTTTGCCCTTTCATGTTCCTTTAAGTCACGAAGGGGGCAACTCAAACTCAGGCACCGAAGGCGAATGCCTTCCCAGGCTTTGGCACGCCCTCTCAGCGCAGGCACCATGGTAGGCGTTGCCGGCAAGTCAGTTGTGCCTTGGTGAAGCACTAAGGCGAAATTCATGCGCCTTTTGTCACTTTGAACATCAGCTCCAGCAGTGAGCGCAGTCACGAAGATGCAGGCACTCGGAAACGTCGCAGCCAGTTTCGCCTGAAGCACACTCATGTAGTCCAATCGGCACCCGCAAAGAACCGCGATGCTGAACTGGCTGAGCTTGTTGTTGTCAACCACCTCCTTGACAACTTGCACAAAGCTCGAGCCAACTTTGGCTCTGCTGGTTGGTGAATCCAGCAGGAAGCATGTACGCTGCTGCGGGGTCAGGTAGCCAGGCACAGTCTTTTTCAGATCAGACACCGCGTTCGCACCCACGCAGCGGTGCACCTTGTCCATGTTCTTGAGAAGCGTCTCCTGTGCCTGCTTTTCGACTGGATCCATAAAATCCACCTTCATGTCCTCTGCTGTCTGCGAACCGTCAATGCTCGCCGCAGCAGCGGTGCTGTCAGGCACAGACGCCAACGAAGCCACTGGATCATCGCCCTGTGAGCTGACAGCCTGAGAGCATGAAGAGAGAGAGAGAGAGAGAGAGAGAGAGAGAGAGAGAGAGAGAGAGAGAGAGAGAGAGAGAGAGAGAGAGAGAGAGAGAGAGAGAGAGAGAGAGAGAGAGAGACAGAGACAAACAAACAGACAGACAGACATGGACAAGTGCCCACATAAGATATTCACAGGCTCACAGGCTTCTGCCGAGGAACCACCGTCGAGGAAGAGGCATCCACAGTGCCAGGCCCGCCGGCCTTCTGCTTCTGGAACTCCAGGTAGAGAGTACCTGAATTTTCAACTGACAGTGCACATGTTTTGATTGACTCATGGGTCTGAACAAAGCACCACAAACACATGACTGAAACACTCATGGCAAAGCCAAGACACGACACTCGTGAATCCCCGGGTTCTCGTCGGAGACCCCGTGCAATGGAACATTGCTTGCCATGCACGCAAGCACTTTGTTCAGCCCGGACCGCGTCTCTAACATTGCAGTCACTCGGACCATTGCGGCACTGCTTTTCGCGCAGCCACCAAAAGTTGAGTGCATGGTCTTCACCCAAGCACTTTTGGACAGCATGGCTGGGCATATCTGGGACTTTAGAATGTTTTCTGAAATCTCGGCCCCATCCTCTCGCATCTTCACGGCCATGTTCAAGACACGGATGGCGTCGTCGGCCTTCAGCTTCTGCTGGCCTGCACAGGCACCCAAATGCATGGAAGGGAAATAATGATGACTTCAGCGACACCAATCACCAGACACTGGCCTGGCCCAAGAAAGAAAACATTGTCAAACACCCAGACGTCAGGCACAGTCCGCAAGGTACGCAGGTGCTCCAAGACCTGAGCCGAGCAACCCACACCGGACCAATATTGAATCTGAGCCGAGCTACCCACACCGGAAAACTACAGCAATACATGGGCATCAGCAGCTCCAGAACATCGTCCATGTGAGTTTAGTATGACTCTTGCTCGGCACGAATCACGAAGGCTATGGCGACTTTGTGATGATGGCCTTGATCTGTTTAACGTATCCACTCGAACAGACAGTTAACAAGCACTTGTTCACTTCATGCACATGTGTCTGCTCTGCTCGGAAAGACACGACAGTGATTCTTTCCGACAAGAAAACTCCGAACTTGTTTAAACGTTCAGAAGGCAATATACAAGGAAAGGCACCTTAGTCGGCAAACTTGCGTATGACCGCATCCACCTGTTCACAACGGTCTTCTTGGAGTTGCCATAGAGCTTCAGAAGTGATTTCCGAATCAGCTCCGGGTCGGCGCCAGTCACCCTTCTGCTAAACCTAGCCACCACGTCGAGCTTCTGCCAAACGCTGCTCATTCTGAACTTGTTCTGTGACTCATCATGCCGCAGTGTCTGCCAACCAACATGGGAATCGCGGTCATACACTGGAAAAGTGACTAAATCGACGAGGAGACCTGACAAGTTCAAAAGTGTTGACAGTCAGTCTGTGCCAGTCAATGGTGGTTGCATTGATATCGATATCCTGCCTTGTTCGTAAATCTTGGACAAGCTGTCTGGCATAGACACGTTCGGGTCAGCCACAGTCTCGTCACAATCGTAGAAATTCTGCAACTCAATCCTGGGGCATGTCACGTCTGAATCGAAATGTCAACACATCCGAAAGTAAAGCTTTAGCAACGAACTGTACAGGCTGAGGAACAACGCAGACACCGTTTGGTACCCGTCGGCCAAAAGACACAATCCGTTGGCATCCACCAGATCTTTTCCTGAGATGCAGTGTTGCACAGCTGAACGGTCACTGTTTTGGCATGCAGCTGGAAACACAGGCCAAGATGCCAGCCCCATCCACAAGCACTTGTGGCCGCGACAGCAATGACATGTCGTACTGGCCCGACCGAAACACCTCCATCAGCTCAACCACACGATCGTCGTCACGTCCTCTGAAGGACGAGACATCGGGGTCAAGAGATATGTCCTGCCACAAAGTCACAACGTGCAGACATTGACACGCACGCAAACAAAACCACCTCATGGAGACACACAAATCTCCTTCAGCTTGCGGAGAACACCGCATTGGACCGTTGTCTGGCCCTGAACAGGACAGGTTTTGGTAGTGGTGAAACTTCGAAGTCAAATTCCGCCCGGCCTCGTGAGTTTTCTCAACATCCACGACTTTTTTGCCCATGGCGCCGGACGTCGGCACTCTAATCAAAATCACCGACGAAGAGCCAGACACTTCAGCAACACAAGCGACATCAAATAAATAGCTCCAGACTAACAGGAAACTGATCTGCACGAGCTGCTTGCACGAGTGAGCAGTGGGCCTCTGAAGAATCGCACGGCCGAATGAATGCAAAGCCAGACCTGAGAGATCGGCCAGGCTCGGGGGTGAGTGGGTTCCTGCAAATGAAACTCCTGACAAGTGGCAGCTTGGCAATAGAAGTCGTCGTTGTGACTCCTTCCAGTTCTTGACCTGCCCCAAGCCCAGGCCCAGTGCACTGGAAGGGTATCCCTGCGAAGATAAGCAGATCGGCTTGAACCGATAGTCCGACCTGGGCTGACGAAATAGAGCAGCCGAGTCAACTGGGGGTGGGTCCCTGCCAGATAAGCAAATCGACTTGATTGGCTGATGTACAGAGCAGCTGAGTCAACGGCCGCACCTGGGGGTGGGTCCCTGCCAAGATAAGCAGATCGGCTTGATTCGATTGTAGTCTGAGCTGGCTGATGTACAGAGCAGCTGAGTCAACGGCCGGACCTGGGAGTGGGTCCCTGCCAAGATAAGCAGATCGGCTTGATTCGATTATAATCTGAGTCTGAGCTTGGCCAATGAACAGAGCAGCTGAGTCAACGTGGCAGATGCGCAGAACATTGAAAGCTACGATAAGGCATGATGCAAACAACGAACCCCGCAGATAACCGGATCGAGTCGAAGTAGCTATATTCGGGGTCACGACAGCGA
>CAJNDT010005978.1:94700-137200 GCA_905221615.1 Symbiodinium sp. CCMP2592
CAACACACACACACACACCAACACACACCAACACACACCAACACACACCAACACACACCAACACACACCAACACACACACACACCAACACACACACACACACCAACACACACACCAACACACACACACACACACACACCAACACACACACACACACACACACACACACACACACACACACACACACACATATGACCACACACTCACATAAACACTGCAGTTTACAAGGCATTTTATCCGAGTTTCACAAATGTCAACACGATGAGGACATTCACAAGTCAGGTATTGTTAGCTGTTACACACGCTTGGCCGCGTGACATGCGCGAATCACTCCTGGCATCGAGAAACTCAAACGCTTTATGCGCGTTTCGCAGTAGCACGGCACAGCTACCTAAACACGGCACTTCAAACACACTGCCAACAGGGCGATGCCTAAACAAACACGCTACCAACGCCATGATGCCATGCGCAAGTCACGTTGTCCCAACCCTGACAAAAAAAATTTCCCTTCCCTTTTCAGACACAGATTGTCGCACTGCGGTCATGCAAGAATGGCTGCATCAAGGCAAAGTAGTACACAGCGATATTTGTTCGGCCACGTTGTGAAACATACACAATCATGGTCGCATGACATGCGCGAATCCCTGACCGACAAACCCAAACGCTTTAAACTTTCTCCGTGCTTATTTGTTAGTGTCGCAGTAGGACGACGCAACTTCTGCGCAGCTGCACAATCAAACGTAAGTAACAGTCACTGCCACACCGACCCGTGTAATGTTTGTACGAAATTAACACACCCGATGTGTGAAGTTAGTACGTGCAGATTTCCTGATGACCTCATTCGCTGTCAGACACAAGTAACTCATCAGTTAGCAGCCACACATAAGCTGTTCTCTTTGATCAACGTAGAACCTCCTGGTTTACGCACCCAGTAGCCTATATTGCTGGCATCACGGACGCTGCAATACTGACCGGCACATGCACCTAACTACGCCGGGTATCCCTTCATTAGGCACTACGACGAGAGACTCCTACTGGTCCAGCACTCGTGCTACTTCTTGTGACTGATGCCATGCTCAGCTTTGAACAGTATTTGACATGAACCAAAACCTCACGAGAGCCCGCTTCTGAAATTGCTAGAAACTGTGGA
The DNA here is from genome assembly GCA_905221615.1 of Symbiodinium sp. CCMP2592. NCBI lineage: Eukaryota > Dinophyceae > Suessiales > Symbiodiniaceae > Symbiodinium > Symbiodinium sp. CCMP2592. The sequence goes on from CAJNDT010005978.1 coordinate 95,850, forward strand.
AACCCTTCTAATTAAATAACACAGGACAAAAATGTGGGAGTCAAGTGCTGCTGTTGGCTCTCAAACACCTCTTGAAGATCCCTCAACCCAACGTAAGCCTAATCACACTCACGGCGGCTCCGAGCTCGAGTGTTCGCTGCACTCTCAGCTCAGGGCATGGGCAATCACTGTCTTGAATGGAGTACCTGGAAAAGCACAGTGACTTTGAAGAATGCAAGCTTGAAGCATTGTAACTTCATATAGGTCACCGATTGAGGTCATGGCTAGCCACACGGAGTCAAACAAATAAGTCACCGCACCTGGTCCAGTCCAGGTCAAAGATTGTATTCTTGGACTCAAAAGAAATTCAAGAAATCAGGTCAGCACGAGTGCATGATCTGATAAGTTAAGCCGAGTCATCAAAGCAGGACAGGAACTCGAGCTGCACTGAAGCCGGACTGAGATCAGGACACGGACCACAGCCAGTCGGCCATCTTGCTGCAACAAGCCACCTGGGCAAACGCAGGAAACTTTGAGTTTTGAAGCTCCCAGCACATTAGCCCAAGCCCTCGACAATGGAGTCTCCTTGGCAGGCACTGACCTGGGCCGTCAGACTCTGAGAGACACACGACTTTGTTCGTTTGAGCATCCGTGACTGGGTAACCTGCGGCTGTATCGCCATAGGCCCTCGCACAGTCACAGTCACGAAGCTGGCACAATCATAAGTTAGAATGCACAAGTAGAATGCTGCAACTACACAATCTGCACCCGCTTTTGCACTCTGAATGCAGCTGAATGTCTTTTTTTGTAAAGTGTCAGGTGTCACACCTTCGCATCAATCACTGACTGACTCCTGAAGCTGAAAGTGAAGGATCTGACTGAATGTTTGACTTATGTTACTCCCGGGCATTAAATTAAAGTAAGGTGTGCCCCGAATCGTCATTGGATTCAATGACGAGTGTTATCGTGTGAAAATGACAAAGGCACCCAGACGCACGGGAAGATCTACAGACGATTCCCAAAGTATAATCGCAACTGAGATGACTGGAATATGTTTTATCCCTAAGTCCCACGTGCGGGTGCTCCTTTGCCTCCTTGGCCTTTGCCAGGCTCAGGCGGGCCCAAAACAGTTGGAGGCCCCTTAGGCACCAACGGCACAGTCACAGGACCTGCGGGTGCTCCTTTGCCTCCTTGGCCTTTGCCAGGCTCAGGCGGGCCCAAAACAGTTGGAGGCCCCTTAGGCACCAACGGCACAGTCACAGGAGGCACCAACGGCGGCTTCGCAGACATCAATGGGACCACAGTGCGAACTCCAGGTACGTTAACAGGTGGCCTAGGTGGACGAAGGCCACCAAGGCACGCACCGAGGCCAGGCGCAGTACCAACACCAGGGCAGGGAGGCAAAGTCCCACCCAGGCACGAAGCACCAGCCAGAGGCACTGTCCCACCCAGGCACGAAGCACCAGCCAGAGGCAGTGTCCCACCCAGGCACGGACCACTAGCCAGAGGCACTGTCCCACCCAGGTACGGACCACCAGGCAGAGGCAGCGAAGTACCACCAAGACCAGCCAAAGGCACTGATGCAGCAAGGCACGAACCAGGAGCCGAAGTCGCAAGGCACGAACCAGGAGACACAGGCACTGATGCTGCAGGCACTCCAGGCACTCCAGGCACTCCAGGCACTCCAGGCACTCCAGGCACTCCAGGCACTCCAGGCACTGGACCTGGAGGCTGTGAAGAGGCACTAGACCCAGTACCACCACCCGGACCTCGAAGACGGCATTCATACTCACCTGTCTGCCAGAACTTTAGCATTTCGTCTGCTGTAGAACGCGCCAGCTTCCCCTCAGCCACCTGATGCATCAAGAATGTCTGTGCCGTAGCCACCGCGCGGGTGTCTTTGAGATTGATATTCTCATTGACTGTCCGCATGATGGTCGCAGCCATGGCTTCCTTTGGACATAAATACAAACAACAAGAACTTATCTCCCACTACTGACTGATTTCTCAAACCCAAATCAAAAAAAACAACACCAGGCAATAAATACCCAAGTGGCGAGTGCCTGTGCTGTTTCCATCGGCGGTGGAGCAGGCACCGCAGACACCGCAGGCACCGCAGGCACAGCAGGCACTGCATGAGGCTCAGCAGGCGCATGCACCTCCGCGGCCACAGCCACAGGCCTGGCCTTGGGCGCTGCCCGTGTCGACGAGGCACCACCGCCACCGGCCAACCTTCTTTTATTATTCCACAGCACCTTGCGCTGCTTGTTGCTGAGTTCTTCTTCTCCGTCTCCTGCTGCTGGTCTGTGAATTTTAATAAACACAAACAGGTCAATACTAAAATTAATAAGCCTTAACCCCAAAGCCTGCATTCCCCTTTAAAGTGAATTCTCTTCATAACTTCAGGTCCTGCGTCAGGCACTCGGCGGGTTCCAGCAGCCACAGGACGAGGCACAGCTTTTGAAGTTGGCTGCAGTCTTCTAGGAGCTGTGGAAGCCGATGCCTTCGCCCCCGATTCCTCCGATTCCCGTACCTCCGCCTCCGCCGCGGCTGCAGCCGCGGCCTCCTTCTCCTTTTGCTTCTGCTTCTGCTGGAAGCGGGTCATGGCTGGCAGGGCACGAGCTTGACAAACGTGTTAATTAAGTAAGCACTCGGATAGCTTACGGTTGTCTGGGCTTGGGCACTACTACATTCACGTCTAGTTGTTCATGACGCTGTGACACAAATCGGGCTTGAACACTGAAGTCACTGACGGCAATTCGAAGTTGCTCTTGGCACTGTGACTGTGACGACACTGAGACACTCGATGAAGGTGCACTCTGCGCCTCTGCACACAGTCACAGCCGTCGACGACGAAAAAGATCTTCAGACCTCGCGAAAGGCAGGAGTTCTATTTACGATTGAGCCCTCTGCATGCAGCCGTCCTCCAAAGCCACTGTTGACAGGGATGAAGGCCTCGAAATGCCAGGAGCGATGAAGCTAATTGCAGCAAACAGTTCTTATTGAGCCACCGGCATCCCTGCTTCAGGATTTAGTTGGTTAGGGTTAAAATAATTACTGAAACTGAGGACTTGACTTAAGCCTCGGGTTTCAGACTTAAGATGTTCATGGTGATCTTAAAATTAAACAAAGGTTCTGCTGCTGATAATACTACTACACCTAATACCACTACTACTACTGCTACTACTACTACTACTACTACTACTACTACTACTACTACTACTACTAGTACTACTACTACTACTACTACTACTACTACTGCTGCTACTATTACTACTACTACTACTACTACTACTACTACTACTACTACTACTACTACTACTACTATTACTACTCCTACTACTACGACTACTACCACGACTACTACTACGATTGCTATTACGACTGACGACTACGATTACCACGACTACGGCGACCACGACAACTACTACAAGTACTACAAGTACTACAAGTACTACAAGTACTACAAGTACTACAAGTACTACAAGTACTACAAGTCCTACAGTACAACAAGTATTACAAGTACTACAACTACTACTACTACTACTTCTACTACTACTACTACTACTACTACTACTACTACTACTACTACTACTACTACTACTACTACTACTACTACTACTACTACTACTACTACTACTACTACTACTAAACTACTACTACTACTACTACTACTACTACTACTACTACTACTACTACTACTACTACTACTACTACCACTACCACTACCACTACTACCACTACTACTACTACTACTACTACTACTACTACTACTACTACTACTACTACTACTACTACTACTACTACTACTACTACTACTACTACTACTACTACTACTATACTACACTACTACTACTACTACTACTACTACTACTACTACTACTACTACTACTACTACTACTACTACTACTACTACTTCTACTACTCGTGTGACCGGTGGCTGGGAAGCCATACCGGCAAAACCGGGGGCCGAAGCCTCACCAGTACGACCGGGGGCCGAAGCCTCACCAGTACAACCGGGGGCCGAAGCCTCACCGGTACAACCGGGGGCCGAAGCCACACCGGTAAAACTGGGGGCCGAAGCCACACCGGTAAAACTGGGGGCCGAAGCCACACCGCTGGACCGGGGGCCGAAACCACACCGGTATGACCGGGGGCCGAAGCCACACCGATAAACCCGGGGGTCGAAGCCGCACCGGTGGACCGCGGGCCGAAGCCACAACGGTAATAAAACCGGGGGCCGAAGCCACACCGGTAGGACCGGGGGCCGAAGCCACACCGGTAATAAGACCGGGGGCCGAAGCCACACCGGGAATAAGACCGGGGGCCGAAGCCACACCGGTAAGACCGGGGGGCGAGGCCACACCGGTGGACCGCGGGCCGAAGCCACAACGGTGGACCGGGGGCCGAAGCCACACCGGTAAGACCGGGGGCCGAAGCCACACCGGTAAAACCGGGGCCGAAGCCACACCGGTGGACCGGGGGCCGAAGCCACACCGGTAACACCGGGGGCCGAAGCCACACCGGTGGACCGCGGGCCGAAGCCACAACGGTAAAGACCGGGGGCCGAAGCCACAACCGGTTGAGTGCGGACGCGAGCGCTCGCGTGCGAGCGCGGACGCGAGTGCGGACGCGTCTTTTAGGGGTTTAGGGTTTAAAAGTACTTTAGGGTATCTTACTTAAGTCTTTACAATGAGGCACAATGAGGCACTGACTGAGGCCCTGGCAATCACAGTCACGGCCGTCTGAACGATGCAGGCCTCACATCAGAGTGGAGTGAGGCCGCCTGCAACTGCAGCACTGAAGGTGATCTGGGGTCGTGGCCACCGTGGTGTCCATCTCGACGATGAGGTAACATGGGCGACCAGGGCAATTTAAGGGTGCAACGCATAGATCAAGTCAAGCACGTGTACTTCTTTCAGGTTTCAGTCACTACTTCTGTCAGTCACTTCAGTCACTGCCATACATTAAGCAGCATTTCCAAGGCACAAATATTGCGGCCGTCCCGCCCCCCCCCCAGACACGGATAGTCAACCTAAAGCACAACCAATATCCCTAAAGTACTGTTTCGAACCCCAAATTATGTTAGATGTTGTAGCTTCAAATCCCGGCGTACGAACCAAGCAGGCCACCCTGCCCCGCCCTAGTATGATATATTATCCACAAAAAGGAACTACTTTGGGGCCTATGGGTAGGCGGGCCTTCGGTGTTCAGGACCGGACCGGACCTCGTTTTCAGTTTTCGGGGACGGTTCGGGTTGGTGTATGGGGTCTGAGGATTCTGCTGGGGGTTTGGGGCTTTCGGGTTCAGGATTTAGGGTTTGGGTTCAGGGTTTAGGGCTTTGGGGTTTAGGGTTTGGGGTTTGGGGTCTAGGGATTAGGTTTAGGGCTTGCTAATTTTGTTCTGGAGGAGCGCAAGGAATGGGTTGGAGTAGCGTCCGCCTTTCGCACCAGACAGCGACCAAGTCATGAGGCTTCCTATCGCTCCAATGCCGAAACAGCCACCTCTGTTGAAGGAGCTAATCATTAGGATCCCTGCAATAATCCCTACAACGGAGAGGGGGTTTATGAAGGGGTCTGTAGCAAGCAAATTCGACCCAAGCCGTGCAGAAACGCTCAACCCTGAACCCTCGAAAGACTGAACTCTCCCCATTCCATGTCCTCGTCGATGCCCATGGAACCTCAGATTTCTGGATAAGACCCGTTTTCGGCATAACTCGGCAGTAAAAGGGCCTTGAAAGCTAGACAAGCGTTTCGGAGATATTACGGGAGAGCTAGATGATCGAGCCTAGATGAAAGAACCCTGCGGAATAATGTTGATGAATATTCAAGCCTCCGCAGTATAAGCGGGATGCTGGAAGAATCTTGCAGGATCATGCGACTGAGCAAGTCGGCGACTATCTAAGAATGCTTGATGTGACTAAGTTGGGCGGATAACAGTACACGGGCCTTAACAATCAAAGCAAGGTTTTGGGGTATGTTATAAGATATGATATAACAACAAAAGAACTACACGGGAATCGTAGTGTTAGTACTTCTTCCGACCCCTCCGGTCGCTGCGGTGACTAGCTAAGAATGCTTGATGTGGGACTAGGTTGGGTGGATAACAGTACACGGGCCTTAACAATCAAAGCAAGGTTTCGGGGTATGTTATAAGCTTTGATATAACAACAAAAGAACTACACGGGAATCGTAGTGTTAGTACTTCTTCCGACCCCTCCGGTAGCTGCAATTCAACTGTTTCCAAAAGCTAGGGCGCCCTCGAAGCTCTCCTTCGCAGAAGAGAATCCTTGGTGGCTACATATACACCCAAAACCATAAATCCTACATCGCACTAAACCCCGAGCCCTTAAAATCTGGTGCCAGCAACTCTGAAACCTGAAACGATGATCCTTCGAACACGCGACAAAGAACACTGGAAAACAGAACCTGCAACTCCGGAATGCCTGAAAAAACCTGCATTGTCCTGCAGTAGGCACTAGACTTTCTATCATGAACCAAAGCCTCTACAGAAAGGAACCGCCAACCCCAAGCCCTCAAATCATACCACCCTGAACCCTCAACCTCAAAACCTTGAAACCCTGAGTCTGCTGGACCCTGACTAGACCCTAAACCACCAACCCTAAACCCTAACCCCAAAACCCTAGACCCTAAACCCTAGACCCTAAACCCAAAACCCAAAACCCTAAACCACAAGCTTAAGCGACAAGCTGTCTTTCGGCCGAGGCGCTGAAAAGCGCCTTGGCAGGGGAGGCTTAGGACTTTACTTTCCGGCATCAGGCTTCAGGTTCGAGGGATTCGGGCTTTTGGGTTTAGGGCAATTGAGGACTCAGGGTTGTTTTTTGTATGGGCTCTTTTCCGGATTCAGGGGGTTTAGGGTTCTTGTTAAGGAGCTGAGTTTAAGTTACCATAGCAGGTATCTATAGTAAATAATATGGTTTCCTGGTCATGGCAACTTAAATTGAGTCTATTGGCAAGATCCCAGTAGTTGGCATTTCCCATGTATTGTATAGTGGTTTGGGGGATCGCTGCAGCAGCGCCGAGATTCTTCATACCTCCGAAGTCTTCAAGCCCTTGGGTCAGAACTGTTACTTGGGGTGTAATTAGGGTTGAGGGCTGTCTCAAAGACCCTCAATTTTCTAAACGTTTCAAGGATCCCGCACTTTCAACCCTGCACCCTAAACCGACAAGGTGGGCAGGGTTGAGGGATGGCGAGGTTGGTGAAGTGCAGCCAAAGTGCGTGCCGCAGTCTCACAAACATGGCTACTTGGAGGATCAAGGGACTTAGTAAGTTAGGTTAGAAGTACCTGAATTGGGGTTATAATAAGTATAGTTACCTTAAGTATAACCTCAGTTACTAAGTCCCATGATCCTTCAAGTAGGGTTTCGAGCTTGGGGTTAGAGTTTCTGGTTCGGTTGGGGAAAGGGGGGTGGGCAGAGGGATCGCCAACTGCGAAGCTGAGCTGCTCAGGCATTCAAAACCATGTGCAAGCTTGAGGTGCGTAGACTTTTTGTGTAACGAGTTGAACTATTGGGGTGTAGGGCTCCGATAATTATCCCACTTGAGAAGGGAGTTGACATTCCTGGCTGTGGACATAGCTTCAGATTTCAGCGCTTCTGTTTATTCTCAGAGCCTACACCCTGAAACACACATAGCGTTTGACCCACACACCAATCCCTAGACCCTAAACCTTATGAAAACCCTAAAACCCTAACCAATAAACCCAAATCGCGGACCCAAGGGTCCAAGTAGTCCCTATTTATGGTTTTTGATACTTAAAACGGCCCTAAAGTCCTATAATAGGGAGTACTTGGACCCTCTGGGGGACACACCCGGTCCCCAAACCCCAAACCCGGCCCCGCAGCCCTGAGTCGAGTGGCTTCGATTCGCGGATCCGCGAACTTCTCCTGCAAACGCAGGACCATTCCTATACTGAACTTAGCACCCTAGCAAAAATTGTAATTTTGGCTGTTTCTTAGGGATTATAATCACAAAAAATAAGACTTATTTCTAAGTACCCCTGAGTAAGGTTTAGCGTTTAGGGCTATAGGGCTCGGTTATAGGGTTTAGGGCTATAGGTTTTGTGTTTAGGGTTATAGAGCGTCAGGTTTACTATGATCTGGGAAGCTGTCCGGGGGCTTTTGGTGTTGCAGTTGTTGTGCTTTCGAACATTGACGCGGCAGAGGATTGCAGCCTCAGGCTTGGGGTTCAGGCAAAGTCCCAGACCCCCGGGAGGATCCAAAAAGTAGATCCCTTAATGGGGGTTCCTATAAAGTAATCTTAGTAGTATAGGGCCCCAAATTAGGGGATCTACTTTCTAGATCCTCCCGGGGGTCTGGGTTGAAGGTTGCGTTCAAAACCAAAGCCTACTGTTTTGTAGGGCCCTTGCAAATTTCATACACGGGTGTGTAATAGGAACGAACCTAAAAAACACATAAACCCTAAACCAAAACCCCTAAACCCGAAACCCCTGGAAGAGCTCAGCCGGAAATCGAAGCCCGACACAGCTGCATCCGCCCCTGGCAGGACGATTTGAAACCTGCAGTGGCCGAGGCCCAGACCCCCGGGAGGATCTAGAAAGTAGATCCCCTAATATGGGGCCCTATACTACTAAGGGTACTTTATAGGAACCCCCATTAAGGGATCTACTTTTTGGATCCTCCCGGGGGTCTGGGGGTAGGTAAAGCCGCAAAGGCCTAAATCCGCTGGAGCCCAAACATGAAAGCCCTCAGCACCTTTATCATCCCCAACCCTGGAACCCTGAACCCATAAACCCATAAACCCTAAACCCTACATCCCTAAACCCTAAAACATCCCTGAACCCTAAACCCCTGAACCCTTATACCCTAAACCCTATATACATCCCTAAACCCTAAACCCCTGAACCCTAAACCCTATATACATCCCTAAACCCTAAACCTCGTACAAGCCTAAAGCCGGTAGAGCCGAAACAAAGGAAGCTGCCTCGAACTCGAGAATGCTGACTTTCCCATCCTTGGGTTCGGAGTGGATGAGGGCTTATGCTTGAAGGGTTTAGGGGTTCGGGGTTCGGGGTTAGGGTTGAGGGGGTTTAAGGGTTTAGGGTTTGGGCGTTTAGGGTTCAAGCTTGTATGTCAATGTCATACCTGATGCTGTGTTGGCTTACATGGGTTAAGGAGTTCGGGAAAACTTTCTAGTTGAGACACCAGAAACCCAAACTCACACGCCACAACCGAATATAAAACTCCAAACCTAAACGCAAAAAGCGCATCAGCATGGTCGAGTGCAATGCCTCAGCGATGGACACACTGACCCTTAACCAGCAACATTTATGAATAGCTTTGTCTAGGTTCTCCAGTAGCCCCTTAATAATGAGGGTACATTTTTTTCCTACTCATTGGCTTTGATCAGGGAACTCAAGAAAAAAGGGAAAAGGGTTCTATTCAGGAACCTAGTATACTCTAAACCCCTATATAGCCCCTATAGAACCCTATAAGGATCCCGCAGCCCTCGGAGGACCCTATACCCTAAACCCCAAACCCTAGATGCAAGCAGGCAGCATCGTTTGAATCCATCGAGGCAAATAAGTTCTGAAGGCTCTCCTGCAAAGATGTTAGGGTTCCTTTTAAAGGGTTCCTTAAAGGGGTCCACAAGGGTTCTATATGTTAGGGTTCCCTTTAAAGGGCTCCTTAAAGGGATCTAAACGGGGTCTATATGTTAGGGTTCCCCTTTCAAAGGGTTCCTTAAAGGGGTCCATGAGGGTTCTATAGTAGAGTTCTATAATATAGGTAGAATCGGGTTTCGGGGGCCCATTCTACTCTGTAACCCCCCCCCCCTCCGAATCATGGGTAACTAAAGGTTAACCTTTTTGGCTATATAGGGATTCTATAGGGACTATGCTACCCCAAAAATGTTAAAGGTTACCTACTCGGCTACTAGGAAGACGATGGTACGATGGTGTTCATGCAGCGTATGAATACGGCCTGGCCCATTGTGACGAGGTTGATGCTCATGAATATACTGCTACTGGGGATGTTGACCGTGACAGTGAGAAGCCCGAGATGTCGATGATAGCCATTGCCTTGGTCTTTGGTCATGATAGCGACGATTGTGATAAGCATAGGAGGATCATGACGATGACGCTGATGGAGGCTGCGACGGCGAATGAACAACTGGACTTTCCGCGTCAAGAGCGTGGTATGAGGCAGAGCCTTAGTGTAAGTGTGTGTGGATTTCGGAGGCGGATGACTTTCGGATTTCGAGGGACGAGGGCGTTAGCGTCTTAAGGCTTAGCGATTGAAGTTTCAACATGCGATTACAGCATCAGGGTTTTGGGTGTTTGGGGTTTTCAGAGCCTTGCTTATCCTCCCGCAGAGCGCTCCGTGTACTGCGATTCCTTTTGAAGCTCATCGAAGATAGCCTGGGCTTTCTTTGGTGTTTAAGGTTGAAGCCTTTTTGGTTTCTGCAAAACTCAATCTAGAGAGGCTTTTGAAATTGGGACTTTAGGGTTAGGCTTTACGGACTGGAAAGTGTAAAGGGTTTCAGGGTCTTTTTCGATGAATTAGAGGAGCAGATAATAGTTTGAAGCGTAGCTTGAGAGAGTTGCGGTTGGGCCTGATTTTTTTCGTCTCAGGAAGCTTCCGATATTGGGAAGCGGCTCGCCCCTCATCATTTTGAGACGCTCCCCAAATCCTAGGCCCCGAAACCTGGACCCCTTTTGAACCTTAAACCCTCATATGGTGAACCTCAAACCTCGACTCAATCCCTCAAACTCTACTCTCAGCACTCCCCACCTTCCGATATTCCCAAATTTTCGAAAAGGCAAATTGTCGACAAACTTCTAAGCTTCGCGCCGCTTCCTGATCTTGGTTCCTGAAGTACGATTGTGATGGGAGGCCACAAGGGGGGTTTAAGATTCTTGGGGCAGGGATTCCTCTATATGAGCCCTATTATGGGAACCCTAATTAATCCCTAATTACTAAACCCCCCATAGGCTAAAACCCCATTGGGGCTGGAGGTTTTCAGGACTTCGGGTGCGTGGCCAAGGCTCGAAATGCGTACCGGTCAACATATATGCGGGGGTTTCCGAAAATAGGGGGCTACCTCAGTATGGGGTCCTTATAATAAGGATCCTACTATTTAGGGTAGTATATTAGGGTCCCCCATTTTCGGAAAGCCTCATAAATCTGCTGGCCTGATAATTACCCAAACCATACGGCGATTCACAGCATGGTGGGTCGAGACCCTGGCATGTAGGCTTACTTGGAGGGGCAGGGCTAGTAAGGGCTCTTAAAGGGCTCCTTAAAGGGATCTATGGGGTTTAGGGTTTAAGGTTTAGGAACTTAGTAAGTAGGTTAGAAGTAGAGTGATAAGTACCCTGAATGGAGTTACCCCAATCGTAACCCTACTTATATACGGCTTACTAAGTCGTCCGCCCCTTCAAGTAGGGTTTCGGGTCTTAGTGGTCGGCCTTTGCAGGTGTCGATCTCAACATGAAAAAGGCAATACAGGATATAGGCTGTTGAATTCCCTTTGGCTTCTGCAAGAGCTGGAACTTCCAGGGTGCGTACGTTGGCCGGAATGGGCTGAGGATTGTCTTAAAGGTCATGACAACGTAATCTATCTCTTACTTTTGATTGTTCAAGTAGGGAAGTTGTTGGGGCAGAAATTTTCAGCTTCTGAACAAAGTCCTTCGAGAGCGACCCAACCTTTAAAAAAAACATCAAGCCCTACGCGAATCAAAACTAAGCCTAAAACTCAACGATAACGACCCTAAGCCCTAAACCCCTAAACCCAAAAACTGCAACCTGTGCCCAAGGCTCTCTCGACACAAAGCCTGGAATATCCTGGAATATAAATGTAAACCCTAAAGCCTAAACCCTAAACCCCTAAGCCCTAAACTCCAAACCCCTAAGCCCTCCCTAAACCCTAAATCCTAAACCCTAAAGCCTACACCCTCAGTCCGAAACTTGTTCAAAATCCTAACCGCCTAACACTTCAAACCGTGTAGCCCACTCCTTCAGTCCAAATCCCTACACCATAAACCCCGAATTCAACCGGAAACTCCCAAACCAGGAAACCTAAACCCCTGAACCCCGAAATCTCTGAAGCCCTGAACCCATGACCTGCTGAACCCCAAAGCCCCCCAACTGAATTCAAGATGCGCCCGCTCCACCGCAGAACTGCAGAAGACTGCCGTAACTACCTGTTCTAAGAAGAAGAACTTTCCCACATGCACTGCCGCTAACTACCTGTTCTAAAAGAAGAAGAACTTTCCCATATGCACTGCCGCCCGATCGACAGCGCAAGGAAGACAACTACCTGTTCTAGAAAGACAAGTTGATGAAGGCACCCGCTCCAGCAAAATGTTCAAGAGCTTGAGGGGATCAGCAGCCAAGAGGTGCAGCAGGACACTGCTGCAAACAAGACGGGCCGCATGAAGGGTCTTACAAGCTGACAAACTTGTTCACAATACGTGACGTTGGACGGAAGCAGCGCCGGCACAAAACGAATGTATACCCAAGAAACCAATCCAAATTACAGCGGAAAAAAGCAAAACCCATCAACCAGCGCAAAGCCTGGGGTTCGAAAGGCGAGAAGCACTTAAGAGTATTAAAGGATCAAAAACCCCAAGACGACCCAAAGAAGGAACATGCAATCAGGATCAAGAGCACGAAAGCGAGTGACAGTGCAGGAACAGAAAGAAGCATCAGTGATATCTTTCCTGCATGATAAACACCTCCCTGGATGAGACCTGGAGACCACGACGATCAAGAGGCTTCTTTCTGGGCCAACCTAAACCCTTTCGGAGAAGGCAATTAGGAGAAGAAGGTGGCAAGAGAACAGGACCGTGACTACATGCTGCGGATCCGGTCCTCCTTGAAGGCAAAAATGGGGCAGATAAACACAGGAACAGGGCTGTGCAATTGTGATGATGAGACCGTTGCCCATGCATCATCACATCACGTTCGGCAGGACAGACATCTGCACGTGCAGCTGTGTGATGGGACGACTCGGCAGCAAGCCTGCGGGTAGCTGCACAAAGGGCCTCGAACCCGACATGCCAACCCTGCCCCTTGTCGAAGCTTGCCGGAGTGAATGTTGAAGAACCGTACAACTTCCAGCAAACCAACAGCTGGAAGGCTCCGGCGGGCGGGATGCGAGTGGCATCGGTACCAGTGGGACTCCTCGTCCGGGGACTCTCAACTTGACAGCCGTATCGGCTGAAGAAAGAACGGCGAGATCCTGCTAAACCCGATTCAAGATCCCCTTCTGGCAAAGGCGGACCACCGCCGAAACAAGCGAAGTCCGGAGAACAAAGGTGACGTATAAAGATCTTAACTATCCAAGGACGGATCGCCAACACCCTGTGCGCAGCAGCACAGCGACGAAGTGCGGCTAGAAGCCCGTGAATGGAGGTTTTCAGAATCCATACCCAATAACTGCACAGATCGCCGTTAGTGACGCGACAAAGCATAACCGAAGATTTGAAGACGGGAGATGGGAAAGGCCCTGGTCCCTTCCACAGAACAGTGTCGTAGGGCGTATACGGTTTAGGGCAAAACGATGCAGAAACACATTACGTTCATTGTATTGCTCCTGGGAGAAGGGGTTGAGTTACATAAGGGCGGGGGCCGGTTAAGGCGGGGGCCGCACCTGACTGGATTTTCACCCACCCTGACGTGCCAGGAATTCTTCTTGTCCCTGCCTTCGTCCGTGCTATCACGGAAGACGAGAACAAAAGGTTTCCGAAAGTCACTGTTCTGGCGCGCAGACGAAAGCTCAGGGTTTGGGGTTGCGGGTTTACCCTAAACTGGTAGGCCTCAAGGTTCGGGTGCCTCGGATTTTGGTACGGCTTGGGCTTTAGTCGTCGGTAGGCACCGAAAGCTTCGAAACCCTGACGCCCTGAACCCTGAATCGAGATTAGGATTGGGACTAGGATGGCTTAAGCTTCCCAACTTCAATCGAAAACCAGTCGAGCGACGTTCATCAGGGCGAAGTATACCAGACAGAAGTAGAGGCCAAACATCACCTGAATGGCGTCTGAGAAGAGCTAGCAGTATACGGGAATCGGAGCATTTAGGTTTCTCAGAGCTCAGGTCAAGGGTTAGCTACTTAACATTTAAACTTGCCCTAACAGCCGTGTATAGGGGCCTTAAGAATTAGAATATGGTTATGGGGCCCATTATACTATGATTATAACCAGGAACACCCCAAAATGGTACAGGTAATTCTTAAAGCCCCTGCAGTAAACCCTAAAGCAGCCTTTACCAAGATCCACTGCAAGTGGAGCTTTCTGGGCACCCTACAGTAAACCCCATCTAGGATACCCAGTAACCTTAAGAATAAAAAGGCCTCTCTTTTTGGCATTGGGTAACTTTATAAGGAACCTAGGACTAGAAAAAGGGAATAAGGGTACTACTGGGCATCCTAGCCATAAAGTTGGAAACCGGATGAAGGGCAAATAGTGCTGGGATTCCCTAAACGTTACTCTTAAGGATTGAGGCTATTGGGTTTCTAACTTTTGGGCTTCAACTGTATACTGCAAGCATGGCCAACGAGTGTGCAGGTGCAGGTCGCTTGTCCTGCGGCTTGCAACCTTCCTGAGATGCCCAAAAAACCCACAACTACCCACCTGCCCTCAGGCTCGGAGGACTTAAAGTTGTCATTTTCAAGGTTCAGGGTTTCGAAACTGTTAGGTCGAAGCTTGAAGTTTCGAGGAATTCTGCCAAGCTTCAACCCAGATCCAGTGGATTTCCGACAAGCTTCGCTCGACGTCAGACCACGCCAGACCGCCTGCGTGCACACGCACTGGCACACGATGCCGTTTCCCGAAATATGACTACTGCAGGGGCCTTGATAGTTACACTAGGGTTTTGGGGCCCAGTATACTATGATCTAGAATAATGATCCCCCTAAATTGTAAAAAGTCTTGGCAACTAGTTAGGCCCGTATAGTATTGGAGCTGTATCGGTCTTATTGACGTGTTGTGAGCAGCAGGAGCATGCAAGATTTGGGTAGTTGTCAAAATTAGGGCCCCTTTTTGGGTCCCTACTATAATACGGCACCTAATAATATTCAGGGTCCCCAAAAAGGGACCCTAATTTTGACAACCACCCATTTACAGCCTAGGGCTGAGGTAAAGCAAAAACAAACGCCGACCATCTCCAAGGGTACAAGGAGGGACCCTTAATAAGGACCCCTGGGTATATACCTTTAATATAGCCAGTATATACCCATTATATAGCCCATTAGGGTAGGGGTCCCATTAAGGGTCCCTCCTTTCCCCTTTGACCATCAGTTAGAATGAAAGCCAAGCCTAGGCCCTGAACCCCACACCCGAAACCCTTAACCCTAAATCCCAAGCCCTTAGGCCACAAACCCTAAAACCCAAACCCCAAACCCTAAACTCTGAAAACCCACTTGTCCAGTATTCTGGGGAACTACAGCTTCACCTTTGGGCATATCTTGGGGCTATATAGAATATAGGGATTATAGTACCCCAAAAAGGCTGAAGGTTAATTACCTGCCTTACTACTATAGGGAAACCTACACCGAAGCTAGGCCCTAAACTCTTTTTCCATCTCTTAAGAGCCCCACCGGCCTGTGCAGGCTTGCATCAATGTCAGTGCAGTCCGCCTTGGCACATATTTCTTCAGGCCCCATGCTGCTGCAGTCATACGGGGGGCCTCAAGGGCTGGAACAAGGGTTTGCAGCTACATTATACATATCTAGCTATCATGGGGACGAAGATGAATTAAATACCATTGGTATCCGTTAGTCTTCTGCCGAAGCCTGCCTAATATACCTTGAATCAGTGTTCCGGCCGTAACAAGGATATGTTGGCCCCAAAAGGCCATCAGAATCTTCAGGCATGTAGCATTGCCTGGGCCACAGACTGTTGCTTGCGGGCTGAAGGCTTCGGGACATCGTTCATACTGTGTTTTTAATCATCGTTACCCACTATCCTTGTAGTTACTGTCATTCGTATATCTATTGCTACTTTTCCGCTTGAGGATTCAAGGAGTTTAGAGTTTAGAGTTCAGGGTCAGGACACAACAGCACTGAAATCTCACGGTTCTTATAGAACGAATCTGTAAGGAAACCGGCAACGACAGGCAAAGGCTACTCCTTCTCACCTCGATTCTTCATATACAAGCATCAAGGCAAAGCGGCAACGATAGAACTATGAATTCAGAACATACAAACATACATACGTACGTACCTACGTACAGACAGACAGACAAACAGACAGACAGACGTACCTACGTACATACATACATACATACATAAGTAGACAGACTTCCAGGAAGCCTAACCCTAAATTCGAAATTATCCCCCGGATGTTTCTATCAGATGGAGGCAAGCGATGATGTGTGGGAACTTTGTACCTATGCAGCCACGGGAGCAAACCTTTGGTATCCGGTTTCGTGCCTAACATAGGGGGCCAAATAATTAGCATTAGTATTCTGAGGGTTAGATTAGTATAGCAAGAGACTAATGACTAGAGTAGAATAGGCCCCGAAACCCTCTTCTACTTCTTAAAGCCCTTGTATTAATGCTGTTATGTGGCAAAGGGTCTAGGAACTCTCCAGGGAGCGTTCAAAGATTCGGCGCTTCAGGATTTAATGTTCGCTGGTTGTTTCAGTAAGTGTGTGTGTGTGTGTGACTCGCTGATGTTGAGGGCGCACAATTTGCAACCAGCAAAGCCCGAAATCTCAGCCTCACGTATACTCACAGTGGAAAACCCAACTTCCACAAAGAAAAAACCCTCAGCTTTCATCGAACAACACAAAGTACACCCTACTTTAGCCACAGTTTACCACTGAAGTCAGCCAAGAGGACAGGATTGATGGAAAGAACAATCCAAACGTCTCGGAGATGTCGTCTTGGGATTGCGATCCGGTGTAGTCATTGACGGCCTCAAGTTTGGGAGCATCCTCTGAGCAGGATCATCTGATAATACAGATATCCCCTTAAACATCATCCCGAACCCCAAATCAATACGACGGTTTGAAGGCCCAACCCTCAAAGCAGCCACGAATCGTAAACCCGAACCCGTGCATTCCAAACAGAACACGAAACTCGGCCCACACAACCCCAAACCCTAAATCTTTAACAGAAACAACGAAGGAGCACACGGTAAACCCGACAAAAACCATACACCTTCAACCAAGAAGCAAAGCAAAACAAAACACAAACTAAACTCCAAGGTAAAAGGAGGGACCCTTAATAAGGACCCTAGGTATATATCCTTACTATAGCCATTACATACCCATTATATAGCCTCATTATAGGGTAGGGTTCCTCATTAAGGGTCCCTCCTTTTCCCCTTTGATAAACCCTAAACCCTAAACCCCTAAACCCTAGACCCTAAACCGCACAAGCCTAGCATGTGCGAAAACTGAGGATCCGATCTGCGGACTTCTTATTGCGACTGTCGGACCCCTACTACCCGGAGGGGGGCCGGGGACTTAGTAAGGGTTCCTTAAAGGGCTCTATAGAGTTCCTTAAAGGGGTCTATCGGGTTTAGGGTTTAGGGTCTACTTGGAGGGGGCCGGGGACTTAGTAAGTTAGGTTATAAGTACGTTAATTGGGGTTAGAAGACAAAGGTAAGTGTGCTTACCGTAATTATAGCCAATTATAGCCCTAGTTACTAAGTCCCAAGATCCTTCAAGTACTACTTGGAGGGGCCGGCGACTTATAAGGCTTCTTCAAGAGCTCCTCAAAGGGATCTATAGGGTTCCTTAGGCCTTAAGGGGATCTATGGAATCTATGGGGGTTAGAGTTTAGGGTCTACTTGGAGGGGCAGGGGACTTAGTAAGCCGTTTTTAGTGGGATTTTTCATTCGGGTAACTCCATGTAGGGTACTTATGACTCTACATATAACCTACTTAGTAAGTCCCCTGCCGCTCCAAGTCGCATCCTACCGTTGACGCTCTTAGTTGTAGGCTAACCCTTACTCCTAGGATGTTTTTTCGGATCCTACACCCTCCAAGCAGGGGCTCCGTCTCGGTGGAGCTTTGAGTTTGGGGTCTCGGGCCCTTGTTGAAGCGTCCTTATATTCAGGATCCTATGCCTGTACAAGTATATATCATAGCACCATTATAGTATACCCTAAAACTGGCCCAAAACCCTGTTCGAATTGCTATGGTATCTTATAACCCTATGACAGTATACCGCATAACCCCCAAACTGGCCCAATTCTAATTGCAGAATCCCGAATCTGGGCTCTCCGAAATCTTTGCGAGTTTGGAAAAGATCGCCTCGCCCAGGAACCAAGACCCAAAACCACTCAAACTCAAGGCCAAGCCTCTTATGCGTGTACCCGTCAGTGAAGCCCCCTATCCCCTCTGAGATCATTCTCAAGTCCGACCTAGCCAACAAAACCCCTTGTTCACCTCTACTGCGTTTGGTTCTTGTTCCACAGCGCACCTGCTGGAACACAATGGCGAAACAGTAGATGACAATGAGCCTCGTGTGCGCAGGAGGGAAATCCAAGGGTAAACCCGAAACCCTGATTCACCTGAGCCCGATACTCCGAGCAGGCGTTTGAGGGAGCCCAAAACAGTGTCCAAGCACGAATGGTACGAGGTACGTAATCGCCCATACGACGGGGTAAGTTTCAATAGTGTATGCTCGGGTGCATTATGGGGCATCAAAATTTCGAACGAGCGCAGGACTTGGTACTGCTGCAGGGGTCGCGACTGTACCATAGATGCATTAGACACAGGAGCTCGATAAGAATCAGGGTTTGGTTCGGGAACACAGCGTCACTACAGGTGGAACTCGTTGCTGAAAGAAAGCCCTAGTTGCTCACTTCGGAAGCATTTCGTCGGTTGCTGTGTCTCTAATCCCCAACCTAAACTCGAACACTACATTGGGCATCGAATCCTCAAAAAATCGACCCCGAATCCGCAACCTCTAAACTTCCGCAGAACCTAAGCCGCAAATGCATCAATGCACAACAATCTTAAACGTAAACCGCTGAAAGGCTGATGATGCGCGATCACCAGGCACCAGTCCCACACCCTGAGCATCCGGAAACCCTGAACCAAGGAACATCTCCGAGCCTCATATAAGAGCCTCAACAGTTAATGAAGTATAATGTGCTGAAACATACTCTGACTATACAGGCACGAAAGGAGCGTACTATTCCTGATTATTCCGACCCAGCCAAAAGATACTAGGCTGAAACCCACTATGACAATACAGGCACGAAAGAAGGACATTATTCCTGAACCTAAACCCCCAACCCTGGCTATTCCGACCCCTTCTAAAGGGCCGAACTCCGTGTTTAGAGCCTCAAAGTTCAGGGTATCAAAGCATCGACTGGGGTTTGGGGTTTAGGGTTTAGGGTTGGGGGATTTCAAGGTTTTGGGTTTGGGGGTTTGGGGGTTTGGGGTTTAGGGTTTAGGGTTGGGGGATTTCAGGGTTTTGGGTTTGGGGATTTATGGTTTGGGGTTTAAGGTTTAGGGTTTAGGGTTGGAGGATTTCAGGGTTTTGGGTTTGGGGGTTTGGGGTTTGAGGTTCATGATTTGGAGTCTAGGTTGTGCCAGGGCTGTGAATCCATCGATGGTCCTAAACACCGTAGCTGGACAGGGTGGACAGTGCTAAACAAAGCCTGGCCGCAACATAGCTATCGCCCAGAAAAGCGAGCGAGTGGTAGCCAGCATGGAATGGTAGATCATCCGCAAGGCCTCGAGCCAAGACTCTAAAGGAACCCCAAAATAGTATAGGTAATTATTTTGGCTTCTACAGTTAAACCACATGAGCATATTATCTAAAGCCCAGAAAACCACAAGCTACACACGTCACTCTGCGAACCTCCAACTTCGGCACGACCTATATGGGTAGTTGTCAAAATTAGGGTCCATTTTGTGGGTCCTTATTATAGTACGGCACCTATTATTTAGGGTACCCAAAAAAGGGACCATAATGCCCATATAGCCCTTCGACCCAAACACCCCAACTCCTGAACCCTGAATCCATGAAGCCCTTTGACTTCGACCATGAAATCTGGGAGTTTCCGAAATTGGGGGACCCTATTCTACCCTAAATAGTAGGATCCTTATTATATGGACCCCAAAGTAAAGTACCCCTAATATTCGGAAACTCCCAGCTGTCGTAGGGGGTTTAAGAACAAGCATACGGTTCTGGGAAGTACAGTTATACTTGAATCCCTGACCCCTGTGGCAGAAGCCACAATGTTGGAGACCCAATAGCCTCAATCCTTAACATTGGTGTATAGGGAATCCCAGTCCTGTTTGTCCTTAATCCAGCTGCCAACTTTATGGGACTTACTATAAACTTAGTTGCTGAGATCATAAGCCCCAAAACGTGTACACTTTTAGATTTATAGTGGGTGATATTATCCCAAAAAGTGTAAAGTGTATCCACTCAGCTACTAAATAAACCCGAGGCAACCAAGGACACTGGGCCCCCCCGCAGGAACTTGGTGCAGAACTCGGTGGATGCGCAAGAGCCGCGCGGCCCGACCGATACGGACGACGACCAAGAAGCCGGCTTCTCCTGGTCTGGTACAGGGCCGTATTCCTTAAGGACCAAATACATTCCTGCAGTGGGAATCCCTACATATGGTATAGGAACTTTTAAACCATTTTAGGTTCATGTCGATTTTAAGGCCTCGGTAGGGTCCGGGGGCATGTCAGAGTCTGAATACAAGAACGCCTCTGTGCAAGGAAATCAATTCGGTCCGGTTCTGCTTTTGTTTCTACAGGAGGTTTTGGGGCCAAGGGTCTTGGGCAACAGGGGCTTAGAGTTTTAGGCTTTGGGATTTCAGGGTCAGGGCTTGAGGGCTAGGTACTGCCATAGCAACCTTTCAAAATCGCGGGCTACCCTACCCTACACTACCCTACCCTCCCCCACCCTACCTCAGTTGTGCTGTCACACTGTCCCCGCTGGACAACGGCAGCGCACCTGAAATCCGGAAGCCCTAAGCTCTGAACCCCAAAGCCCTGAAGCCCTAAACCTCCAAGGGTCTACCCTGAACCCTACAATACCTGTATGCGATTCAGCCCTATGAAACCCTGTAAATCCCTACGGCCCTACGGTTGATGATATAAATCCTGCATTACCTTAAAGACCCTGAACTATGGGAATAATGGTATATTCCTTATTATGGGTAATGCAGGATGTATATCATCAACCGTATAACCCCTATAAGCCCTACAAAACCCATAAGCCCCGGTAGGCCCAAAGACCACAAGAGCAAATCTTCCTGCGAGACCGGCGCAGTCGACGATAAACTCGATGAGGCCTGCTTCATGGGTTCTAGGAGTTTAGGGTTTACAGGGGTTTAGGGTGAATAGGGGGTTTAGGGTTCAGGCTTTTAGGGTTCAGGGGGTGCTTCTGGGTTCTTGGAGCAGGGGGTTTAGGGTTTTAGGGTTTAGGGGGTTCTTGGAGCTTAAGGCTTATAGGGGGTTTAGGGTTTTACGGTTTAGGAGGTGCTTCTGGGTTCTTGGAGTTTTAGGTTTAGAGGGGGTTTAGGGTTGAGGGTTTTAGGGTTTAGAGTGCTTCTGGGTTCTTGGAGTTTAAGGTTTATATGGTTCAGAGCTTGGGGTTATAGAGTCTAGGGTTTAGGGTTAGGGCTACAGGGTTACTAGGGCCTCCAGCCCAAGCCCCTCACTGAAAAGCCCAAATCCGAAAGCTTAAACTTGAAATCCCTTGGGCTGGTGTCCAAAGCCTAAGACGATGAAGCCCTAGACCCTCAAACCTGAACCCTGCAGCCTGCAGGGTTTTGGAATCTTTTTTGCGAGCTGAGGCTTGACGAGTTGTACGGTACGGGTTCCCTTTGAGGCTTTAGTATATACTATATGAGCACATGGAGCCTTAAGGCACTGGCCAACAACCATCCTGGTTCCTCCTACCCGACTTCGTGCATAGAACCTCTGTAAACACCTCCATGGAGCCCTCCTTTATGAACCTTTTTGGAGCCCTTGTGGAACCCACTTGCAGAACCCAAGAAACCAACACTTCTAGGCGGAGGGCCTCGGATGAACGAATCTTCATCAGATCTCTCGTGTGACAGGACTGGGGGTGCTTTGTTTGATGCGTTGTCTCCCTGAAATTGGTTTTGTTGGTTTAGGGTTAGGCCCAGAAAGTTGGAACATGGATCAGGAATCAGTAGTCCCCTGCAGGAAGATGTTCCAACTCTCTGGCTTGACCGCTATTTCTCGTTCATGTTGCAGGTTTGTTGTAACTCTCGGGCGATTGCAAACTGCCCTTGAAACTCGATCTTCCATTAACAAACGAAGCAACAGGGCTTTGGGCTACTTGTTCTATACTCAAAAATAATAGTACGGGCCTAAACCTCTCCTGAACCCTAAACCCATACAAGGCGTCGAAGGGCCGGCCTGCCGCGACCATGATAACCTCCAGGATGTGCCAGCCAATGTCGTCGCCAGAGGGGTTGAAGAATTCTTTCCCTTGGGCCTGAGTTAAACGGCCCCCGACACCTACAGTAGCTACGGCTTGTTTTAAGTTTAGGCTTGTGGAGTTTATGTTGAGATCTCCCGGACTTAGGTTCCTGGATTTGGACAAGGATTTAGTTTAGCGTTTGCGTGAGCACAGGGAATGGGCAACATGTTTACTGCTTACTTGTTGAGAGCTCTGTGGTTCAGAGCATTTGGCGTGGAAGGTTCAGGTACTTTGAGGTTTAGGCTTTAGGGACTAGGCTTTCAGTCTTGCCGCTCGTCTTTCCCGATCCAAGTGCAATAGAGACTTAGGATGTAGCGCTGTTGGTTTACGGTGCGTGGTTTCGCTTTTCTTCAACAACCAGCGCCGAACAAAACAGAGCTTTCCCATACAAGGGCCCCCGAAACCCTAAACCCCAAAAAAGCCCAAACCAGAAAAAAGGCCAGTAAAATTACAAGAAGGAGCCCTTTGGGTTCCTGTCGGTAGGTATTCCAACCTCTATATGCTCCACTCCTGAACGCTACATCCCTAAGCTCTAATGCCCTGAACGTAAGTGCCTACACCCCCAAGCCCGGAACTGATGTTATGCGGACAGAAAGGGGGGTTTAGGGTTTAGGCTTTAGGGTTTAGGGTTTAGGGGCGATTATGACACCCTCTACAACGACATTCCCCCCCCTCATATACACCCCTAACCCCTAGAGAAAGTTGTACAGCCCGATAGAGCTAAATTCAACCCGGCACAACCCTAGGCTCCGAGCGCCAAGCCCGACAATCTAAAACCTCCAACCCTATAAAGTAGGTGAAATAATCGGCCAACTCCTATAAAAGGCTACTATTCTACAGACTCTTGGTGTCCAGGTAGAGCTTTACAAGCTAAACCGCCCCAAAGCCACACCATCGGAAAGAGCCAAGCTGCCGTAATTCGAGCTGCGATCTCCAACAGGAACACGAACCTGCCAAGTAGCAAGCATCGGCAGAGCGATATTTCTGGTGATAATGACAACACTTCAAAAAATGGTCTTCACTATTAAGAGTACTAAGACTGAAAACTATTAAATATTCGCAATCGTGTTTTTGTTAACAATACTTCTCATGCAGATATTGGCAATGTTTGCAATGTATTGAACAGCTTACGAGTGTTCACGCTGTAAGAAAGAGTAGGGATGTCAGCTTTATAAACACTAGCCGTAGTATTGGCAGTGTAGATAGTATCAACAGCGTTAACCGTATTTGTCCGCCGAAACAATTATCGTACCTCAATACTGGAAGACAGGGACTGATTAATGCTAGTCTTGATACGTTTAACAACAACGTGAAGAATAAGGCAGAAAAAACATCTTTATCATGATGCTGAGGACAACAATGTGAATACCAAACGATAGGAATAGGAGAACGCATCGTTATAGTAAGAACAGTGATACCAGCAACAACGATGCTATTAACAGTAGTAATATGTATGATAATGGGCCCACTATTGATAGCAGTGCCAACGTGATCGTATATCAGAACCTGTGACGGCTCGTGCAAGAATAGCAAAGGCTATGCCAGTAATCATGGTAGCAATGGAGTAGAAGGTGACAACGATTTCTAGAGCTACGCTTATCAGAAAGATGACAAGTACTAAAACTTAGAAGAAGAACGACAGTATAAAGTATGATAGCAATCGTCACTAGCTTTTCGCCCTTTACCGGCTGTTGCAAAGGTTTCACGAGGATGGAAGAGTATTAGAGGGGTTTGCAAGTGTTTTCCGGGTGCTTGTTAAGGGACTCAACTGATGATAAGGAACACATATGTTCAATACATGTACCTAGTGTCTAAATCGTAAAATCCCAAGACCCCTTCAATGAGGAGTGACATGTGGTTTGAACAAGGCTTTACATACCCCTTTTCTGCGAATACACCGCCAACTATGCAAGGATGCTTCATCTCACCTATCCACTACCCACAGCATGAACAAATTTCCAACTTTCCAGATTCCAGTATAGTGTTGGAGCATTGGGACATATCCATTTCATGACTAGCTGCAGCCCACGATGCCGACTTTTTCGAGGGGCCAAGTGACTTACACGCATGTATCGCTTCATAATGGACCGGAATAATTGGAACTAGTACCCGCGGTTAGTCCCTAAAGATAGATATGACAATGTACACCACAACTCGGCTCTAATTGTTAATGTATGCATATGGGGGAGAGAGAGAGAGAGAGAGAGAGAGAGAGAGAGATCTAGCCCAAACGCATAATACATGTAAATGGCCGTACCTGTACATACACAAGGAACATAACGTAGGAGGACGAGGACCGAGTTACTGCATAGTGTGCAAGGGCGTCTCCAGCATGAGAAAGCCCTACATCCAACACACAGGGAACATGTGAGTGCTTGTCAAAATTAAGGTCCCTTTTTGGGTCCTTAATACTATACGGCACCTAATATTTAGGCTACCCAAAAAGGGGCCATAATTTTGACAACTACCCATGTGCTGGTTGCTCTCAAAATAAGCCGTTTGGCCTGGTCTCTCCTTATAAGTAGGGGTACTATTCCCAGTGGTCCTCCCTTAGAAGCACCTTCGCACTAGCCTCATTCCTCGCCCCTAAGTGGCCTACCGAAGCCCATGACCACACAGCCACAAGGCCCAACGCCTTTACACCCGAATCAACAAAGAGCTGAAGCCTTAGACCCCCAAAGCCTGAACCCTCAGACCCCTAGGCCCTAGACCCTAAACAGGAAACCCCAAAGCCATAAGCCCTCAAACCCCTAAACCCTGAAACCCAAACCCTAAGCCCCAAGCCTTGAACTCTCAAACCAAATCCTTAGGGTTTAGGGTTTAGGGGTTTAGGGTTTAGGGTTTGGGGTTTGGGGTTTGGGGTTTAGGGTTTAGGGTTTAGGGTCCTGAACCTCAAAATCTTAACCCTGAAGCCTAACCCTGAAACCCAAAAGCTACACCCCAAACAGCAATCTTCGAAGCCCTATCATTGAATCATTAAGCCCTTAAACAAACACAAACTCAACAAATTCAAACCCTCAAACAATTGGGATCAACATAGCCTAAAAGCATTATATAGTATGGTCTTTGGGCCCAAAAGCCTTAATATATGAGTCCTTGGATAAGAAAACCCCTACTAGCCGACCCTTGGGTGCAGCTCCGGCGCGTGGTCAGATGCTTGAAGAAGACCAAGGCAAAGTGCATGTCGGCTCCAGTCTCTACTCCGCGATCCACCTGGGTGTTTAGGGTTAGTTTAGGGTGAAGCATCCACCTGGGTGGTTGTCAAAATTAGGTCCCTGTTTGGGTACCCTTAATACGGGCCGTATTGTTTAAAGGACCCCAAAAGGGACCCTAATTTTGACAACAGCCCACCTGAAGGTGCTAGGCTTCCAGTACTCTTTTTGTTGAGGAAGGGCGATAGGGCTTAGTGAATTTAGGAGTTTGGGGTTTTCAGGGTCTCAGGGTGTACCTGAACGCCCGAAGTTGACTTGAAAATAGATTCTTGAGTTGATGCAATGCCCATTGCTGAATTCACTTCAGCTAGGATTGCCGATGAAGCGATATCCACGACGCTGAGCACTCGTGGTTTGGCCTCCTGATTCGCTCCCAGGAGGAGGCTGCACCACCCGACCCCCCTTCCCTTTCGGGGGGGGGGGGGGGTGGTTCCGCTTCGGAAGAGCAGTTGGTCTGCAGAGACGCCTTCCGAAGTGGACGTGGAGCCTTGTTCTTCGTCCAACTCTTCCGAGGTGGAGTTCGAATTCTCGGATGTCGCGGACAGCACTGCGATGCCACTTTCTGCTCAGCGCCAAGCGGCACGGTCTGGAAGGGCGGCTGCTTGCCACACAGCTTCCGCTTCATTATGTAAAAGCCGAATGCTGTTTGGTGTTGTTGTTGCAACCATCGCTGCGCCACAATCGGGTCGACTTCCTCTGCTGAAGCCCCTGAAATGGCTAAACCTCATACTAACCGAGGTTTTGATAGTAACCAAAACAATCCTAATTCTAAAAGGATGATACTACGTATTGCCTAGCTTATACTACATCCATAACCCCCGTCAACTACGGGCTCCGCAAATGGACGCATGACCAAAACACCTCCTTTACAGAAATCGCTAGTCCTGACAGAAGACAGCTTCGACACCTCTGTGAACGATTTTCCCCAAGAAGCCCGTGGGGGGGACCCCGAGGGCTTCGGGATGTTGGCCGTGGTTTCGCTGGACCTTGAGTGGTTTATGCTTGAACCTTAATTTATACATCAATGAAACTAATACTCAGACTAATATTTGAGCCCTCAGCCATAGTAATGATAATTGAAGCTTTAAGCTCTATTAACCCTATGTACCCTAAACATTGAGCCCTTAACGACAGCCTGTAGATCCGAAAGCCCTAAATCCTGAATCCCCGAACCTTAGGGGTACTCAGAAATATTTCTTAATTTTTGGTTATTATAATCCCTAAGAAACAGCTCAAATTATAATTTTCGCTAGGGTTCGAAGTTCATTATAGGAACTTTTACAAGATTTACATCCCAAGTTTGAACAGCCCTCGACCACAAATCACACCACACCCCTGCCTTCGGGGTTGAGCTTTTTACACGGTGAAAGACTTCATGTAGGGTCAAGGGAATCCTAAACCATCCCAAACCCTAATACCTGGAACCACCAAATGTCTGGCTTTCGTGCTTGTTTCCTCGCCTCCCAACCGACGAGGACGGCCGAGAGAACCGTGAACATGAGCGTGCCTCAGGTTCTGGCGTAGGGGATTGGGGCTTTTCTATGCAAATGTCAACCAGTACTCGAATGCGTATTTATTGTCCCCGTAAGACGCTTAGGCCCCTATATGGCATTACATCATCGGGCTTGGCGTTTTGGGGGTTGAAGTCTTATAAGCTTTTCTCTTCAGAGGCTTGGTGGGTAGATGGAGTTGCAGCAGCTGCGGGGTTCAGGTTTGGGTAGTTGTTGCAAGCTGGGTCGCCGCCCTGGCAAAGCTTTTATGAGAACAAGCAGCCCGTGATGAGGACATTGCAGTGGCCTCAACCCGAACACCGATGCCACAGACATGGGATTAAGGGATTCGACCGCACGCCGCCCCCCTAGGACTAAAGCTGAAGTCGATGCCTATGCCCGTCGAGGGTTTAGGGTTTCAGGTTGAGGCCTGGCCAGGCCAGGGCACACCACTCCAGCCACGCCGAGTGCACCGCCACAGTGACGGTGGCAATAATCTTCTCACGCGAGCCAAACCTCAAGGCGTGGGACTCCTGGGGTCTTAGGGTGTAGGTCTGGCTTGGTTTTTGGTCTTAGGGTTTAGGTTCTGCTTGGTCTTTGGTGTAGGGCTTAGGTTTCGTTTGGTCTTTGGTTTAGTAGGTTTTGAGGTTTAGGATGTGAGGTCGAAGGCTTCAGGGTGGCCTTTTGTGGATTGTTGCCCGTCTCCAAGCGAGTGGGTTCTGTGGCTTAGGGGATGTTTGAAACTACTACATGGACCTTAACAACTCGAATAGGGTTTTTTGGGGCCCATCATGTTATAACTACAAAAAAGAACCCAAAAAACAGTTTTGGTAATGACTTAGACCCCTATGGAGGTCGGGATTCAAGGATCAGACTTCGGAAATTCCAGGCAGGGGGAGCCACTTTAAGCTCTACGTTGCAGCCCAGAGATTCCATATACACTACCATTGTGGAATTAGGTACCAAAATCAAAAGACCATCCCTATTTTGGTTTTGGGGTGCTTATTGCACAATGGTACTGTATATGGACCCTCTGGGCAGGTTTGGTCTTCAGCAATGCGAGAAGGAATTCATGCTGCCGCTTTGCCTCCGCCTGCAGTCCTGGCTCCAGTTCAGTTCTTGCAAGATTGAAGGCTCGTCGTTATGCCGCCCTTGACCCAAGACCCGAAATCCGATGCCCTAAGCCTGAAACCCTCAACCGAACACTGCCGAACACCTCCTTTCGCTATCGTCCCACGGCCACATGCAAAACTCAGAGGTTCTGCCTCAGTTTTCAATGATTCCTCAAGACCGACAGCAACCCGACATCATCACACGTGGGGACGAGGTGTGTTGATCACATGCCCTGAGCCCTATAGACTCTGAAGCCTGATCCCTAATCCCTCAACCCAAAACTCTCTACCCTCAACCCCTAAACCCTAAATGCCCTAGTAAAGCCCGAAAGCTCGGCCAGGCAGCGTCCCCTTCTTCCCATACCTCTCGCCCATCTGATTTTGTCTCAGCTGGGAAAATGCCTGTCCAAAGTTCCGATCTTGCTTAGGTTCTTGATTGTAGGGCGTAAGTAGGTTCAGGGTTTCAGGGTTTAGGGGTTCAAGGGCCTACTTACCGGCGCCCTCGCCGTTGATTTGGAGAACTTGTTCGTCTTCCGGCACACCATGCATGTTGAGAACGGCACTGAAAGCCTTGACTGTCGTTTTGGAAGCGTCGTTGCAAACCAAGGGGATGGCAATTACGTCATCTCGGTTCACCTTCTCGCCTTTGGATGCGACCTTCGTTGCGCTCTGCTTTTCCTTGAGCAACTTCACAAAGTGCTCCACCACCTTCAAATCCCCGGCGATGATGGCGGACATGTCCGTGTTATCATCTTCGGTTGTTGAGCCTGCTGTGGCGTCATCTTGGAGGGGAAAGGACTTACGGCATACTGCTACCTTAGAGCCCAAGTACCCTCTACGATACCGTACTTCGAAGATGTCAAGCATGGGACTTTGGCAACTCATCTCAAAGGGTGTCGGAGCAAATTGTGGTGCGGGGTCTTGTGACTCATCCTTCGCCAACTAACAGGTCGCGAAACCCTAGACTCTAGACCACTATACGATTTTGGCTACGGGAACTATACTAATACATGCATCATGTAGCCAAAATAAACGTTCGCATGACTTAACCTTGCTTGCTAAGTGGCACGATGCTCCGAACGCCCTGAAACTCTCAGCCCACGTCGGCCCACGGGCGATGTAGTCTTCTACACAGCAAAAACCTTCAAATTCGAGTCTAGGGTTTGGGGTAGAGTAGAGCGGCCTGAACATTTCTAAAAGGGTTTTGGGGTATTCTACTTTAACTCTCAGGGAGCGTTCAGGGTTTATAGGGTTTAGGATGAGGGCCCTGCAAATCCTTCGGGTCACAACCTAAGTCTGAATCTAAAAAATCCCTCAGCCCTAAAGAGAATCAAAGAGAATTCTCAAATCCCCACCCGAAAAAAGAGTCCTTCGTCCGATAACCCGCAAGCTCCCTACAATATCAACTTCACTGAACTTAGACCCTTAGCAAACACCAGAATATGAGCTGTTTCTTAGGGATTTTTGGATCCCCAAAATAACAAGCTACGATTGATGATAGAAATCCGGCATTACCTTAAGGACCCTATAGTATGGGAGTTGTGGTACAGTCCATATTATGGGTAATGCAGGAACTAATACCATCAACAGTATTTCTATTTTCCCCTTAAGTTATCAGGTTCTAAGGCCCCTTAACAAATAACGGAATTTGAACCAGCAACTGAGTTGTCCTTTAAGCCCTTTGAGATTTATTTACTATTATGGTTCTCTACAAAAAGTAGGGAAAACTGAAAAAAAAGATCCCAAAGGACAACCCAGACACCTTGCAAAGAAGGTCTATTTATCCCGAAGAAGCTAGGATACCCAGTAACCTAAGAATAAAAAGGCCTCTCTTTTTTGGTATTGGGTAACTTTATAAGGAACCTAGGACTACAAAAAGGGAATAAGGGTACTACTGGGCATCCTAAGAAGCATCTTGGCCTCTTCGCGCTCCACGGAGCAGCGAATGGTCTTGATCTGGGCGACCTGGGCCCCCCCCGCGCACACGAATTGTTCAGTATTAGGGTTTAGGGTTTATAGGGTTTAAGGTTCAGGGTTTAGGGTATAGAGTATAGGGTTTAGGGTTTAGGCTTTTTGTCTAGAACTCCGTTTTTCCGTCCGGAAGGCCTACACAAGGGTGTAAGGTTCATGGTTTAGGGTGTAGGGGTTCCTAGGAATTTGGTGGGGGGTTTGGAGAGAGCTTCGAGTCCAAAAGTCCCTCGTGCAAGGCTTGATTAATTAGGAGTTTACGGGTCGCAGTATAGGATTGAAGGGTTCTGCAGTTTTGGGCTTGGGGTTTTAGAAGCCAACCTCTGCTGCCACTGCAGGGTCTTCCCTTGCGACTTCTTCGCCTTTGTAACAAATCCCGCTTGGATGGGCCTGCTCCTGTGCACCTGCAGGGCTTGCAAGCCGGTTCATACCAACAAGCTGCAAGGAAAGAAAGACGTCAGCTGAGCCAAGTGTGGTCAAGAAATGCATGGTCATGAAGCCTGCGTCTAGCACGACCCCACATAATTCGATGGGCAGGCACCTTCCGCAACTCAAACCAAGACATAAACTCTAATACAGGGTTTAGGGTTTAGGGGTCTGAAGGTGTCTAGGGTTCAGGTTTTGGGTTTAGGGGTTTGGAATTAGGGCTTTGGGTGTAGGGCGTTATGCGTTTAGGGCTTTGGGTGCGGGGTTTTGGGTTCAGGGTTTTGGGTTCAGGGTTGTGGGTTATTGGGTTTAACCAGGAGTACACTGGGTAACCAGACTGGAAGCATCATGTGATTTCGAAATGTGTGGATATGACCCCTGATAGTATAAGGGTTAATTAGCGTGATCGGCACCCTGTGTTCTATAGTCTTTCGTTATGAATACCCTGACAGGAAAGGGGCTATCTTGATCAGAACCGGGCTATCTTGATCAGAACCCGTTTTCTACTTGTAGGGGTTATCATAATCAGAACCCCAAATTCTACAGTCATATATGTAAGTTACAACTTAGAACCAACTTGGTAATATTCGTACCCTGATAGAGGGTATCTTACTCAGAACCCTAGATTCTATTGTTATAACCTCTAGCCTACTTGGGGATGGTACAGGAGGGTTATCTTGATCTGAGCCCTATGTTGTAACATATTCTATAACTATAACTGTCTGGTGCTGAGTAGGGAACGGGGGGAATGGATCCCTATAGTAGCCCCTACATAATCCCCAATGATAGTCTCCATATTCCATTCCCCCATTCCTTACTAAGAACCAGACAGATAAACCCCAAACCCTAAACCCTACTTGGAGGGGCAGGGGACTTAGTAAGTAGGTTATACGTAGAGTTATAAGTACCCTAAATGGAGTTACCCCAATTATAACCCTACTTATAAACAGCTTAACTTACTAAGTGCCCTGCCCCTCCAAGTAAATCATAACTCAGAACCTACCTACTACGAGCTACAGCAGCCCGTCAGTACCTCTCAACAACGAAGCCCGGCCTTGTTCGCATTGGAACCTTTGGATACCTCGGAAGGGTTTAGGGGTTTAGGGTTTAGGGTTTAGGGTTTAGGGTTTAGGGTTTAGGGTTTAGGGTTTAGGGTTTAGGGTTTAGGGTTTAGGGTTTAGAGGATATTGTTTAAGGCTTAGGGTCTAGTTTAGGGCTTATGGTTTAGGGTCTAGGCGGGTTGAACAAGGGTAGGCGAGGACTCCTGAGGCTGACGATGGTCTAAGCTTTAGGGCTAAGGGCGTAAGGCCTCGGATTTACAGCAGGATTTACGGTTTTTAGGGTTAGCCCGATGTCAGTGCACGACAGATTTGAACCCTTGACAGGGCCGCCCCCAAGAGCGAGCACAATCGTAGGACGCCAACACCAGCAACACTGACAGCAGACTATAAAACACCAAGCTCCGCTCCCAAAAAGGATTCCTCGTAATTTAGTGGGCGGAATATCGATAAATACTGCACGGAAGTCCGGCCTTTCTTCTGCGACGCGTCACCCTTTGGCGGACCCACGATGCGAAGCAGAATGCCGCCAGCGTTCAACCAAACTTTCATCACTCCGGGTTGCGCACAGAAGGTGTCCGAAACCCGACGCGAGATTCGAGCGAGAGCCTCTGACATGTTCGTTCGTTCCCGGGTATTACCCGATGTCCGCTCCTCGGCGAGACTCGTGAGTCAGAGCCGCTGCCAATTGGCTGAGGGACGCAACCGACTGCATCACGACCACCGTCACCCTGAAGATCGAACCCTATACCCTGAAGCCTAAAGCCTTAAGCCTTAACCCCAAGCCCTGAACCCTTCACCCCCAAACCCTGAACCCCAAACCCCAACCTCTTGAACCCTAAACCCTGAAGAGTAAAGCCTTAAGCTTAACCCCAAGCCCTGAACCCTTCACCCCCCAAACCCTGAACCCCAAACCCCAACCCCTAAACCCTAAACCCTAATCCCCAAACCCTAAGCCTTAATTCTTTAGCCCTAATCCCTAAATCCTAAACCCTAATTCTTAAACCCCAACCCCCTGAACCCTAAAGCAGAACCTTCGCCCCTGAACACGGAGCCTCGATCCCCGAACACCCGGGCCCCAAACCCTCCGGTCAAGGCTTTGGGTTTAGAGCTGATGGTTTAGGGTTTAGGGTTTTAGAGGTTTAGGGGTTTAGGGTTTAGGGTTTTAGGGGTTTAGGGTTTAGGGATTTAGGGATTCGGGTTTTAGGGTTTTAGGGTTCAGCTCAGGGTTTATAGGGTTTGGGCTTTCGGCATAGGCATGAACCAGTAACCTGAGCCCGACTGTCCGGGTTTAGGGTTTAGGATTTGGGCTTTAAGGTTTGGAGGGTTTGGGATGTTGAGATCTAAGCGACTAGACAAATTTCAGCTCAGCATCGCGGGACGCAGTTCTCGTAGACTTCCCCACACGCACGGATGACATCTTGCCTGCAGCAGATGGCTTCTACCAACGCCTTTTTCTGCCCACAGCGCAAACACGTCCACAATAAAAACTCCACGAATCCAAACCTCAATGTGTCAATGCCCAACACCCTATAACACCCTGGACAGAGCGCCGCACGCCAACACCCAAGATGCCCTTGCTTCTTCGGAGACTGTCGAAGACGGATTTCATGTGATTCATCTTGCTTTGGGCTTTTCACGGTTTAGGCGGTTCAGGGTTGATGATTTCGTGCGAAGGAATTATGAATTACGGGTTGGGGTTTCAGGTATAGGGGCTTAGGGCTTAGGAGTTCCGGACCTTGCTAGGAACTGTCGACAACAGAGTTCACAGTCGGGAGGGGGCGGTGGCGTGCGGCGGAGGATTGGGGAAGCCATCCGTCTGGTCCTTGGTAGGGAATGGGGGAATGGATTATGAAGACTATTCCTGGGGATAATATAGGGACCACTATAGGGATCCATACCCCCATTCCCTAACTCCTGGATCCCTTGAAGAGACCCTAAATCCCTATAGGGATCCATTCCCCCATTCCCTACAAAAGGGGCCCGGTGGTCGTTGCTTGGAGGATCAGGGGACCTAGTAAGTTAGATTATAAGTACCTTACTTGGGGTTATAAGTAGTTATCTAGGCGGGGCTTTTAAAGCCCTTGAAAAATATTAGTAGGTAAGATCCTCTTAAGCCCAATAAGAGAAAATATAAAATGTCCCAAAGCCCAACCTAGTTATAAGTATAGTTACCTCCATTGTTACCCTAGTTACTAAGTCCCATGATCCTTCAAGTGGAGCATGCAGGATGCAACCGAAGTCTACGGCTCTCCTCGCTCTGATCTCTCGAGACCCCTGTGCCACTCAAAAGCCAGAAACCTTAAGAACCGTTTAGGGTTTAGGGTTTGGCGATGTTCAGGGTTAACTCTTATGAAGAACCTAGAAGGAAAAGCATACCTCTATAGAATTCCTATGGAAGCCCTGTAAACAGCCCAAAAGTGACCCCATTTATGAACCTTCAGGTAACCAAACCCAGTAAAAGCTACAAGAAGGTCTCCGCACCTGTCATATCCTAAACCCTGACTTACGCCCTAAACCCTAAAACAGCTACAAGAAGGTCTCCACACCTGTCATATCCTAAACCCTAACTTAGGCCCTAAACCCTAAAAAGCTACAAGAAGGTCTCCGCACCTGTCATATCAGTCTCCACGATTTCCACTGTGTCTTGGTGGATTCCTTGGCACCGTGTCTTCGGCGCGGGGTTTAGAGTTCAAGGGTTTAGGGGCCTAGGGCTTCGATCTTTGGGGGGTTAAGGGTTTGAGGGTTTAGGGTTTAGAGTTCAAGGGGTTGGGGGCCTAGGGCCTTGATCTTTGGGGATTTGAGGGTTTGAGGGTGTTTAGGGGTTTAGGATGTAGGGTTCAGGGTTTAGAGTTCAAGGGTTTGGGGGCTTAGGGCCTCGATCTTTGGGGATTTACGGGTTTGAGGGTGCTTAGGGGTTTAGGATGTAGGGTTCAGGGTTTAGGGTTTAGAGTCTTTGGGGATTTAAACGTTTGAGGGGTTTAGGGGTTCAGGGTTTAGGGCTTAGACTTCTAGGGTTTGGGGGCTTAGATCTTTGCGGCGGGTTGAGGTTTAAAGAAACAGAGTCGGGCTTAGGCTCCAGTTTGCTGGGCTTAGGGTAGAGGCTCAGAGTGTAGAGTTGCGGGGGAGGCTTGGGGGCAGGTGAACCAGTGGCAGGGTGGAACCCCTGACGTGTCCAAAAACTCACGACTCACGACCCACGACCTAATCCTAAACCCTTATCCTCAAAGCTTGGAAGCTTGACGGCCCAATGCCAGTCTCAAATTAAAGCGTCGGGTTGAATATTGTTTCTGCACTTAAAGCGTTGGGTTTGATATTGCTTCAGCCATCCAGAAAATTTGCAACCGTGTTCGCTCTACGTTGGCCGAGCCCGCATTTTCAATAGCCCCTGCAGCTTTATATGCCCTAGACCCAAGAGTAACCTAGGAATAAAAAGGGTGCCCTTTTTGGTTTAAAGAGGCTTATAAGGGAACCTGTAACCTAAAAAAAGGGGTAAGAGCCTGTTCTAAGTCCTAATTCCTTCGCAACCACGAAACACGCGAGGCTTGGCGTCTAGCGGAACTTGGGACTATGTCTGGGCTCCCGCAGGGTTGCAGAACTACGGTTGATGAGATAAATCCTGCATCACGTTAAGAACCCTAAACTATGGGAATACTGGTATATTCCTTGTTATGGGTAATGCCTGGTCATGCAGGAAAAATCATCAACGGTATCAGGCTCAAGGAATCTATATATATATATATATATATATGTGTGTGTATGTATATATGTATGTATGTATATATATATATATACGAATGATCGAGTAGTCTTGCAGACGAAGGAGCCCCCGAAGGAAACGGAGTGCTTCTGATCTGTGCAGGTAGGGCAACGCCAAGGGTTGACATGCGGGTACTATAGGGGCCTTAACAATTCGAAGAGGGTTCCGTGAAAAAGTTCCTTTAAAGGGGTCTATAAGCGATCTATAGTGGGTTCCATAGTATAGGGGCCTTCATAAGTAGACTAGGGCTTTGGGGCCCACTATACTATGCTGAAAGAAGGAAGCCCCAAAATGGTATTGGTAATTATTGAGGCCCGTATAGCACGTGTCAAAATTAGGGTCCATTCTGGGGTACCCTAGATATTAGGTTCTTGGGTGCGGTATGATAATAAGGACCCAAGAAGGGACCCCATGCTCCTCGGTGCATTCACATACAGGTGTAGATATGCAGCATCTGCTTATTGTGCTGTTACTGCCGCTGCTGCTCCTCCTCGGTTTAGCGTTGAGGGTTTAGGCTTGGGGTCAAGTGCTAACAAAGCGGCATGAGCAATGGGACGAGGTGGGAGCAGTTTCAATAGTTCGGGTTCCGGATTTAGGATCGCTGTTGCAACCATCTGTCCGAACAGACAATGGGTGCCTTGGTGCTCATTATTCCCCGTCCAGAAATCCAGAAACAAGCTTTCCGATTACATGCAAAGGTTGGAAACGTTATGCGAAGCTCATGGAGTTCAAGGTCGTTACATGAAATGCCAGAGCCAAACCGCCAAGGATTCTACAACACACCCAAAGACACGAAAGAAATGTAGCTTCCAAAAATTCCCACCTCCGGTTGGGGCAAATACCCTTTCTGGTCCTCCTGCGCTTGAGCCAAACCCCAAACCTACACCCGAAACCTTCAAACCCTGAACCTACACTTCCTGCGGAACTACCTTAAATCCTAAACCCTAAACCCCTAAACCCTAAACCCCTAAACCCTAAACCGCAACCCCCAGTCCCAGAACTTGCCGGCTGGCCTGTCTTTTCCGGAATTGGGAGCATAGCTACCTCAGACTTCTCCTTAAGGCGTGCGCGCTCCTCCCAGTCCTCCGGTGGTGGGAACAGTTTGGAGGAGTTTCAAACAATTTGGAGGCAGGTCCAGAAAGCCCTGCACCCACTGAGTCGTAATGTTGTTGAAAGGCAATAGTAGCAGCAGCAGTAGGAGTAGGAGTAGGAGTAGGAGTAGGAGTAGGAGTAGGAGTAGGAGTAGGAGTAGGAGTAGGAGTAGGAGGAGTAGGAGTAGGAGTAGGAGTAGGAGGAGGAGGAGTAGGAGTAGGAGTAGGAGTAGGAGTAGGAATAGGGGTAGGGGTAGGGGTAGGGGTAGGGGTAGGGGTAGGGGTAGGGGTAGGGGTAGGGGTAGGGGTAGGGGTAGGGGTAGGGGTAGGGGTAGGGGTAGGAGTAGGAGTAGGAGTAGGAGTAGGAGTAGGAGTAGGAGTAGTAGTAGTAGTAGTAGTAGTAGTAGTAGTAGTAGTAGTAGTAGTAGAAGTAGTAGTAGTAGTAGTAGTAGTAGTAGTAGTAGTAGTAGTAGTAGTAAGTAGTAGTCATCGTCATGACGTTATCCCTACACCCTATAACCTTGAACTCCAAGACCAAAAAGCCCCAAAACCGCGCAACCCCTGAACCAAGGAACCCCGTACCAGAAAGGCGAGAAAGGCTAAACCCACAAACCCTAAAGCCCTAAAGCCTAAACCCTAAAACCCTAAAGCCCTAAGCCCTCAACCCTAAAGCCCTAAAGCCCTAAAACCCTAAAGCCCTTTGCTGCAGGCTTGCTTGCAAGGACGCCTGGTAGTTTGCCGCTCTTCCGCCAGTTAGCCCTAACCCCCGAAGCCCTAAACCCAGCCCTGTCCTTGCTCATGGTCCGCCCAATGGGTCTGCCAGCGCGGCCACCCATCTCGCCGTCGGAGGCCTGGGGTGATTCCCAGAGATCCCAATACCCCTTAATTAAGGAATAGACCTTAAATTATAAGGGGCTTGATATTATGATGTCAGGTATAATTATAGTCCTTAATTAAGGAGTATTGGGATCTCAAGGTTGATGCTCGTTGAGAATCCTGCACATAAACCCAGCAATACGTAGAATAATGGCCTCTTTATAGGATTTGGGCCATTATTTTACAGACTTTTCGGGGTTTAGGTAAGAGTTCCACAAGCTTAGGCTTTAGGACTTTCTCTAGGGTCTCGCTTTAGGGGCTTAATTAGGGTTCAGAGTTTAGTTTAGGGCTTTGCGGCTGTAGGATCTAGGGAGGTGTGGTGAGAAAGCGAAATGCTTTTGTGTAAGCTCGTCACTACGTGCGCTGATGGTGACAGGTAGCCCGAAAACACCACAATCCGGGCTGGAGTTATTTAGGATTCATGGTTTAGACGAGTGTAGAGCACATTCTACTCTGAGAATATGACGCTTTGTGTCTGGAG
Organism: Symbiodinium sp. CCMP2592; assembly: GCA_905221615.1. Lineage (NCBI taxonomy): Eukaryota > Dinophyceae > Suessiales > Symbiodiniaceae > Symbiodinium > Symbiodinium sp. CCMP2592. The sequence goes on from CAJNDT010005978.1 coordinate 133,722, forward strand.
CCCCATTATGCGCCCTCATCAGCACCATAAGAGTTTAAGGATTTACAAGAATCTAGGGTTTAGGGTTTAGGGTGTTAGGAAGATCTCGCAGGAAGTTTGATGAAGGCAGCCCCGCTTTGAAGGTTTTGCAGACGACACCTCCATGGCCTCTGATAGGCTTGCAGCGGCAGTCCCAACCCTAAACCCTCCTGCTGCTCTTTAGGGGTTTAGGGTTTAGGATTTCGGCTTGATCCTGGTTGGACTCCGCCTCCTTGTGCAGATTGAATAAACACTATCAGCTTGTTCCGGCACTTTGGAAACGAGAGGGGAAAGCAATTCCACTAGGAGCCTGTCTGCATATATATATATATACATACTATAGTAAGTACAATATGACCTAATATGTAGTATATTACTTTAATTTCTTACAAGGTAATATGTTATATTGTAACATAAAGTAAGATTGAAGTGGTCTCCTTCTGCAGATTCCTGGGAATCTCGGCAACTTGTCTCTTCAACCCTGAGAAGGACTATCCAGTGGCCTACCGAACAACAGACTTGTCAAGTCCCATGGAGGGTTTAGGGGTTAGGGCTCGCAAGCATCTCGCATGTGTTGGGCTCGCAGCAAGTTCAGACTGCAGCCTTTACTTAGTATCCTCCACCCCTCCTTGAAACGCTGTGGCCTTCATGGGCCACAGCCTTAAACTAAAGCCTAAACCCGAAACCCTAAACACCCCTATGTAAACCCTCTACCTGCCTGAAGCACGGAGAAGCCTTTGCTGCCGGAACATATGGGCTCAACCAGTCGGTTACATTTGGGGCTATGAAAGATAAAAATCCTAAAACCCTAAGCCCGAAACACCACAAAAAACCTAAACCCTAAACCACAAAACACATCAAACTCCAAAAATCCAAAAACCTAAAACAGCCACAACCCGACAAACCAAAAAAACCTGCGATGGGGGCCCCGGCCGCTCGGGAAAGGTTCGGCTTGCCCTTGGCATCTGGGAAGTAGCGTCTCCTGCAAGGGTTTGGGGTTTAGGGGTTTAGGGGTTTAGGGGTTTAGGGTTTAGGGGTTTAGGGTTTTAGGGGTTTAGGGTTTGGGGGTTTGTGCGGCCTAGTAGAATCGAGTCCCTATAATAATTTCAAGGTTCGGGTGTATACAATACGAACCTACAATGCTACAAAGAGTAGGCTGTGGCATGTTATGGTAGTTTAAGCTTGAAATGTTTGGGGCTTAATGGGTTCAGGGTTTGTTTTTCGTTTAGGGTTCTTGAAGCGGGCACAACGGGATAAAGACTTAAGGGTTCAGCGCCTTGGCTTTATCTAAGGTGCTAGTAGGCATCTTTGAGAGGGGTAAGGTGTATATGCATATATATATATATATGTACATTTGTATTTATGTGTATGTGTATATGTATGTGTTCATTTATATCTATGTAAATACATTCATGTGTGTGTCCGTCCGTCCGTCCGTCCGTCCGTCCGTCTGTCTGTCTGTCTGTATGTATGTATGTATGTATGTAAAAATGTTCATATACATATCTACGCCTGTTAGGCATGCATGCATGCATGCATGCATGTATGTACATAACAAGCATGTATGCGAGCATGCATACATGCATGTATGTATGATTCAGCATAAATATACTTATACCTTTACATGTACACGTATCATGCTTACATGTATGTGTACACGTATATAGAAACGTCCATGTACATGTAAATGCACATGTAAATGTGCATGCAAATATACATGTACATGTACGTATTCACAAGGTGTTGCTAGGCTTTACTATGTAGGTTTTGGGACAGGGAATTTCTGAAAGCTGACAGCTGCTTGCTTGGAGTCCTTGCTTGCGTTTGAAAATACGGAAAGAAAGACAGAGTGGACGTATCGAACTTCCAGGGCTTACGCGCTTGAGACGGTGTTTTCTCACACGAGGCGCACCCATTCTGCACCTGTACACACCTTACCAACAAAACAAATCAACTTCATTAACAGGTTCTCCAAAGGTTGGAGGCATCTGGGTGCGTAGAAATGCACAGGCTCATGCTGTTTGGGGAAAATGCGGAAATGCCTCTTTTCGTCCCGTGACATCCTACAGGAGAGCCACGCGTCAGGGCTTAGGGTTTCGAATCGGCAAACACTGAAAACTTCAGAGTCAAAGTAGACATGTAGGTGAAGAACCCAAGAGTGGAAGGACGATCAAGAGCTCTCTCTATCGCAGCATGCACATGTGGGTATATTTGTATATATATATATATATATACACATACACAATATGTATATGTATACATGTATGTATTTATGTATGTAACTAGTACGCATGTGTGTACATATATGTATATACACATACATACATACATACATACATACATACATACATACACACACGTACATACATACATACATACATACATACATACATACATGCATGCATACATACATACATAAATTTTATATTATATATATATATACGTATATATGTGTAGATGTGTCGATGTCTTATGTCTATGCCCATGTCCACGTCCATGTCTATATGTCTTTGTGTGCAGAAAAACGTAAACATATATATATATATATATATACATACCCTGGGCCCAACGGAGCATCGGGGCTTGGTGGCCTTCTCAGGTTGGTGGGACCCCAGGCGCGGCACTAAGACGGGTATGTCCCCGTCGAGGAGCACCCACCTTCCTGCCACCACGCCCCCTCCATGGGGTGACAGTGCCATCTCCCTCCTTTTCTTCCTTTCACCTTTCCTTCCTGCTTGGATGCCTCGCCTCCCCACCTCTTCTTTGTCCTCCTGCCTCGAGCAGTTTTGTATCTTGCTGCCACTCGCGTTTGCTGTTGGTTGTTGCTTCGCAGCTCCGGTTGTCTCCTCTCCTCCCCCACTTTGCCGCTCTCCTATCACGTCCTTCTCCTTTCGACGCCTTCTACCTGCCTGAGCGCCTGTTGAGCGCCCGTGGCTTGGCTTCTTGCCAACCACTCCAGTTGCTTGTGTTGCCTCCTCACCTCCTCCCTCTCCCCTCTGTGTGGCCCCTCCGTCGCCTGACTCCTCCTTGCGCACATCTTCTTCCTAGTGCACAGCAGGGTGATGGGCGATTTTGGCTCGTTGTTATCGCAGCCGGCCCACCCCTTTGTTCTCTCCGCTCTTCCCTCCCTGTCGACTGCGCTCTGGTGTCGCGTCCTTCGGGCCTAATCCTCCCGCCCTCTCTAGCTTCGGTTTCTCATCCGTTGTGTCCTTGCCCACTCTCTTCTGCGTTCAACTCCTCTGAGAAGCGATGGGCGACGGTGGCTCGTCCCATTGAGCCGGCCCACTCCCGCCCTTGTTCTCTGCTTTCTTTGTCCGTGTCTTTCTGTCGGTTGGTTGTTTTTGCAACGGCAGGGGTTTTGGCTGTCTACCTCCTACTTGCCCTTCTTGAGGCCGCGCCTTGTGCGCTGTTGGCCTGTGCTGGCGTGTTTGTGCTGTGCTTTTGGCCCCCTCGTCCTCGGC